>SJJU01012649.1:0-16015 GCA_012932125.1 Conopomorpha cramerella
TGTAGTATCCTTTCCAGTTAAGATACCAATATAAGAAATACCTGAATAATCCAATATCGGCTCGCTAGCTCACCAACTACGTCTTCACCGTGCGGCGGTTGACAGCTGTGTGTCCCACACTCCCGCATCCCGCGTAGTAGGTAGCACGAGACGACAGAACTCATCACTTAGACCAACATCAATGTAAGGCTAATACACTACATCCCTCCTCTTGTCTTTTTTTTTCAATATAATTTAGCAATCTTGTTATTTTAACCATTTATTTAAATATTACTGATTTTAATCATCGCAAGTAGATATAGGATAGGTGACTAAAAACATTACGTAATTTTAACGAACCGAACCATTATTTCATTATCATCTTTGCCTTTGTCATCTCCCGTCACCTTCCATTGTCTTACTACTCGCTTTATATGACAAAACATTACGTCTCAATTGTTGACCTGTTTCATCACTCCGAAGACTCATATTATCACCAGTAATATTTGCCTCTACGGTTTGAATAGTGTGAGGTTCATATGTGAATTTAGTTTACTTTTTTTTTCGACATAACCTTATCCCCAACTTCTAAATGGCATGTCTCCGTTTATCAGCATATTCCTTTTCTTTCTGTTCATTGTATTTGTCACTGTTGTAACATCCACTATAACATCATGGTAATGCAATAAAACATTGAGTATTTGTCTAGCAACTCATGTTCCAATTCAACATATTATGTTAGACTAGTGGACTCGACCGACGCTGCCGTCCCAACCATCAATACGAATATGAACACGGCCTGCGCCCAGCATTGGATGTCACTTCTTCCCCCCATAAGAGCCCTCCGATGTCGTCAACAAGCACAACAAAGGAAGAATCAGCGAAATCGGTCCACCCGTTCCGGAGTCAACAAGATCACAACGAAAAGTAGCATTGATCTTTATATTATAATATATATTGTTATCATGGACAATCTTATCCATCACAGAATGTGGTGAAATATCGTACATTTGCATAAAGTCACCCATGGCCTCTATTCTTTTCCGCCTGAGATATTCAGACGTTTCAGAATGTCTCGACTTTTCCAACGTCTTCAGCCAACATCAATCCGGCAAAAGATGCCAGTTTTCTTTCCGGTTCTTCCGGCCAGCAAAAGAAACTCATGCGAAACACGGACGATCACCTTGGTTTTCATACATGGCGTTCGTCAAGCTCTGTGTTACGCCACTGCACATCTGCCTTCCATAGCAACCATGGCCGGATAGGCCTCGTGTGCCGCTTTGTGCAGGTTACTTGGCATAAAGACTTTGTTACTGACCTTAGTGTCATCATGAAAACATAAGTCATAATAAGTTTAAAAGATTTATCATTTTCGGAAGATTCGAAAGATTATATCTTTCAGGGGCGTCGCTAAACTAACTGTTTAGATGCATCCACAACCCTGAACATAACTATTGTTTTTATGTACTGGGTGTGAGTAGTCCGAAAGAATACCAAATCTGTAGAGCGGGACCGCAATACTAGGCTTACCCGGTCCGGTTTACTAGCGACTTACAGAGCCTCAGACCGCACTGCGCAGGAAACAAATATTCCGGCAAGTCACTCCACACCCTGGCGGCTCACACCATGAAAGTAGACGCAAACCGTTTGGTTCGCATAAATGGTTTATCCACCCGGTATGGATGACGGTTTGCCGTTCTCCTGTCCTTGTCCTATCGTAAAAGCGCGATTGATGTATTAGGCTATGCAACTCCGTAGCACACTCTCCGAAATGCACCTGAAAGAGGACAGATAGGCTCACAACCTTGCGGCGATTCTGTAGGCTTTGTAGCCGAGCATCAAACAGCCTGTCGTCCCCTATAAGCATGCCTTCCAGCACGTCTCTCTATTGCCTCCAGAGCCTCAAGCTGGTATTCCGATCCAACCCAAAGATGAGAGCAGCATTCCATACACGATCGAATTTGTGCTTGATACAATATGAGCAAAATGCCAACGCACTGTCGAGAGGATGCCCAGCTTCTTGTCTGCGCGTTGGCTGTAGCCGCAATATATGAGCCAAAATGCTAAAGCTACTTGCATCTTCAATCGGCTATGACTAAAGTCTTATCTTCTGGGTCATAATAACCTAAAGTTGCAATGACAATAAGTGCAGCGTTTAATTCTTTGAACGCTTTTATACGAGACTCTTTCCAGACTTCGCGTAACTATATCGGAGTTTCTACCTAGGTAGGTAGTCTCTTTGTCTTTTATTGCTAATAGTTATTTTAATGGTTATGTTTTAGGTACAAGATGTGGTATAAATTTACCTACGAAACAGTCTCAGGAAGCTTTGCAACTATTATTGACTTCCTTACTTTTCTTCCCATACGGATTTCCTTGTCATTATTTCTTTTGTTCGACATTGACAGTTCTTATCTCGTGCGACATGTTTGGAACTCCCATATTTGCCACGTAACGCCTTACTACATATCGTGTATTTTTTTTCTAGATTTTGTGTTAGTACTACTCCCTGTACCTATCTGGCTGATTATTCGTTACTTTATTGGGAAAGTACTCAAGTTTTGCATTTTTCTGTGACTTTCGAAATTATGCTTCGTCAGAGTTAGTAAATAAACAGTTGGTTGCTTGTTGTCTGAGTCTAACTAAACATTTTCAATGTTTTCTTATGGTTTCTGTCTAAGTAGCCTTAATACGTGTCTTTCGTATACTTTACTCTACCTTGGTGCAGAGATTTTTTAAGTATCATGTACACACGTACCGACAAAGCAATTGAATGCACGCATCAACAACGCACTTTCATGCACTGATCAACAACGCACTTTAGTGCATGCATCAACAACGCAATTTAATGCACTTATCAACAACGCAATTGAATGCACGAACCAACAACGCACTTTAATGGAAGTATCACCGACGCAGTTTAATGCAAGTATCACCAACGCAATTTAATGCAAGTATGATCAACGCAATTTAATGCAAGTATGATCAACGCAATTTAATGCAATTACCATTAACGCAATTTAATGTAAGTATCATCAACGCAATTTAATGCAAGTATCATCAACGCAATTCAATGCAAAAACCATCAACGTGATTTAATGCAAGTACCGTCAACGCAATTTAATGCAAGTACCATCAACGCAATTTAATGCAAGTACCATCAACGCAATTTAATGCAAGTCCCATCAACGCAATTTAATGCAAGTACCACCAACGCAATTTAATGCAAGTACCATCAACGCAATTTAATGCAAGTACCACCAACGCAATTTAATGCAAGTACCATCAACGCATTTTAATGCAAGTACCACCAACGCAATTTAATGCAAGTACCATCAACGCAATTTAATGCAAGTACCATCAACGCAATCTAATGCAAGTACCATCAACGCAATTTAATGCAAGTACCATCAACGCAATTTAATGCAAGTACCATCAACGCAATTTAATGCAAGTACCACCAACGCAATGTAATGCAAGTACCATCAACGCAATTTAATGCAAGTACCATCAACGCAATTTAATGCAAGTACCACCAACGCAATTTAATGCAAGTCCCATCAACGTTCAAAATGCTGTCAACTAGCCATAACAAATTGTTATCAACTAGCTCCGCCAACACACATCACCAACAGCGCCTCTCCGCCACCACATACATACATGGGTTATACCTACAAACCCAACAGCAAGAACAACTCCATCTGTCAAAGAAAACCGTATCAAAACCCGCCGCGCAGCCTCAAAGGTCCAAACATACGAGGGATACACTACATACACTGCTCGTACATATAGGGACAGACAGTATGTAGTGATTGGAAAACATTACATAATACGTATTCCTCTATTCTAGTTTGCGCTATATTTTTTCTTTTTTTTTCTTTTTTTTTTTTTACTTGGTATGTGCAACTTCTTGCTCAGCCAAACATTGGCCACCGAGAAATCAACGGTTTGTTTTTCTTTTCTTTTTTTTTTTTTTAAGTTCGCGGGAAACACTCGTTTTTGTGTCCCAAAGAAACACATTTAAAAAAAATTGTAGGTCCTTTGTTGGGAGAACAATTTTCTTTTCCCAAATCGACAATATTTTTATGAAAATAAATAATGATTGTATGATCTGAACATAAGTATAGGTAGACATGAGCATAAAAATAATGTTGTGAGAGTATTTCTAATGCGAACAACAACCCTAAAAACCTTATTCCTGTCAATACTTAGTACAAACCAGTCAATTCAACATTTTCCTGTTAAACAAGATGGAAAATAAATGTTCATATGTATGGTGTAAACAATAGGTGTAACTCTTGTTATGCATATGTCGTACAGGTTAGGTGGGCGCAAACATTAGATTCATCTACTCTACCTATAAATAAAATACTTAGATATATATTCACACATCACACGTTTATTCTAGCTCCACGCGTACATAATGTCGACATTGCAGTAACCAGCGTAAAATACCGTATTTTTTAAGATAGATAGTCAACAATAAACTTACAGTGTTTTTCCTCGTCGCCAATTTGTAGTATCCTTTCCAGTTAAGATACCAATATGAGAAATACCTGAATAATCCAATATCGGCTCGCTAGCTCACCAACTACGTCTTCACCGTGCGGCGGTTGACAGTCGTGTGTCACACTCCCGCATCCCGCGTAGTAGGTAGCACGAGACGACAGAACTCATCACTTAGACCAACATCAATGTAAGGCTAATACACTACAAGTACATACATACATACACTTCACGCCTGTCTCCCAGAGGGGTAGGCAGAGACTACAGATCTCCATTTGTCACGATCCTGACATACCCCTTTCGCTTCAGTGTGTAGTAAGTAATCTTATTTTGAAAAAAAACTCTACTAATTCACCGCGTTATTTTACTGAAAACCAAATAGCAACTTGAAAGGAGATTTTTTTAGTTTACTGCAAAGAAAAAGTTCCGCTGTTCTTGCGATACGTCTTCCTTTAAGACATTAATTAAATACTTTGATTGCGAACTGCAGACGAACTTCGCTTTGAAGAATACTTAGATTAATCTAAAGCTTACTTTTTGTTCTTCCTTTAAGACATTAATTAAATACTTTGATTGCGAACTGCAGACGAACTTCGCTTTGAAGAATACTTAGATTAATCTAAAGCTTACTTTTTGTTAAATAGAGTGTCTTTCTAGGCGAAGGCACTATTTTAAATCCTTTTAAATATTTTCAAACCCCGACGCAAAAAGAGGGCTGCTATACAGGGTTACTTGTAACTCGACGTATTCCTGGTATGGGGTGATAGAGGAGTTAAAATGCAATAAAATAAACGATACGTTGATAATTATAGCTTTTTAGAAAGCTGATAACGACGATGTTTTTTTAGTAATTTGTACGATTGATGCCATATATTTTTTTAAGACCATTTGTTTTCTTATAATAAGCACAAAGTTTTAAAAAATAAAATTATATTTCCGTTGATTTCATTAAGTTTGGTTGTTTTATTTTGGGTTTTTATAGTTAGTATAGTTAAACGTGAGTTTACAATTAATAAATAAATAAAGAATCACAGTAAATAACTCATGGTTTTTATTTTACAAACTTTTTCATGCAAGATTCCGGGAATTTCTAGAAAATATTAAAAAAAGTCAATATCTCAAGAACCATTAATTTCCGACCATACATATGGACGTTTATTTTATTGCATTTTAACTCCTCTATCACCCCGTACCAGGAATACGTCGAGTTACAAGTAACCCTGTATATTTGACTTGTCTGTCTGCGTGTCTAGCTGCAGCATCATAGCTCTCGAACTTTTTTTTTAACTCTATGAACAAGCGTTTGACCACCATCTTGCCTGATGTTAAGCAGCGATGTGGTCTATGATGGAGCACACTTGCTCATTAGGTAGGTACCTATTCATCCGCGACTTGAAGACCTTCAGACTGTACTGCGCAGGAAACACAATCTCCGGCAAGTCATTCCACATCCTGGCGGTTTGCACTATGAAAGTAGACGCAAACCGTTTGGTTCGCGTAAATGGTAAATCCACCTGGTATGGATGACGTTTTGCCTTTCTCCTGGTTGTCCTATTGTAAAAACGCGATGGGGGTATTAGGTTATGTAACTCTTTAGCACTCTCCGAAATGCACCCGATAGATGACAGATAGGCTCGCAACCTTGCGGCGATGCTCTGGGCTTTGTAGCGGAGCATCAAACAGCTTTGTATCGTCACTTATGAGTCTTCTAGCACGCCTCTCTATTGCCTCCAGAGCCTCAAGCTGGTATTTTGCTGCTGATCCATCCCAAAGATGAGAGCAGTTTTCCATACACGATCGAACTCGTGCTTGATACAGTGTGAGCAACCGTTCCGGTGTGATACGCCGTCGCACCTTCGAGATGATGTCCAGCTTCTTGGCTGAACTAATAAAGCTGTTACAATAAAGATCTTTTTTTCCAAACTGATTTGATCGAGCGTGTTCTTAGCTATGTTTAGTCGATATCGTTTCACCCACTCGAAAGTTATGGGGGTTGAAAGTGGGTATGAAACATGTAACTCGAGAAAATATGTCTAATTCGCGCATCAAATGAAAGGACACGACACGTTAATTTGAAATTATGTTTATTAAATGAAAATTGGGTAATTTGTTCAAAATTTGTCTGTAACGAGCCTTAAGTTGAAAGAAAGGTATCATATATCATGCATTTATTAGGTTTATTTTATAACTAGCTGACCAGAAAAACTTTTTTTGCCAATATACGTTAATAATATTGTTTCTGTGCTATTACATTGCGTATTATACATGTAAACCTTCCTCTGAAACCATTCTGTTTATTAAAAGAAACCGCATCGAAATCAATTGCGTAGTTTTAATGTTCAGAACCTCTTTTTTATGTTATAATTTATATTTTACTTTTAATTTCATATTTGACATAGATTGTCAGTTTTGTTTAGTATTCTTTAGCTTTTTTACTTTTATTTCGTCATTGTGTCTTATATCGTCTCTCTGTCAACTTGCTATTCTACTAATTTGTACCCAAAAATAATAAACCAATTTCATAGTTTCAACTCATAGTTCATTTCATTTACAGTCCGCTAGCTTCAAATTAGTCCGCTTCATTATTTGGAGAATACCTTTGTTTTATACAATACTCAGAACAATAGCTGGAATACCATCGGGGCCACTGGCTTTATTCACGTGTAAATCACGCAACGCTTTACGCACCTCTTTTAAGCGAATGCGGATTTCGGGCATAGCCGTCACACCACAGCCAGCCGTAGTTGAAGGTACCGCGTTACCAGCATCCAGACGCAAAGATTACGCAAATAAGGACGTACGCAGATTTGCTCTGACCTGGTGTGCAAGTGACCCGTCAAACTTCAGCAGTGGAGGCGGTAAGGGGTTGCAGAAGTTCGCCTCGACCGCCTTTGCCAGCGACCGAAACGCTTTACTATCCGCAGTACCCTGCGCCAGTTTGGCGCCTATACGGCCAATGTGATCGAAGCGAGCCCTCCGCATAACCTTCTTGCAGGACTTGGCAGCTTTGTTGAAAGCATTTTTCCTCAGGCCAACGTCCGATGCCCGGGCATTACGGGCAGCAACCCAGGCCAAGTAGATAAGATGCAAAAAAGGACCGCATCTCATCCCAATGTGCTGACTTGTATCGCCACAACCGCCGTGTGCCTCTGGGGCTGGGGTCGGGCGGGTAGTACACTGACACAGTCTTCACTAGACAATGGTCGGAGTTTCCTTAAGGAGGAGATACCGCAACCGAGTATCTGTTGTCAGCAGAAGGTCCAAGCAATTGGCTGTATGCGTATCAACATCCGGAACCCTAGTAGCCTTTCGGACCCACTGGGTGAGGATATGCGATAAGGCAAGTTTGCGCATCTTTCTCCCACACTGGTATGGACTGGAATTGTCGTTCGACGATCCTACGGAAACCAAATTGAATTCCGGGATAAAATAAATTTTGCCACAGTAACATTATACTCCTTCACAAAAAAGGTGACAAGAGCAACATCACCAATTACAGACCCATAAGCCTCATCTCCCATATATATAAAGTATTTGTAATAACCATCCAGAACCGTATCAAAAACATTTTGGATCACCATCAACCTCCAGAACAAGCAATATTCAGACCCGGCTATTCAACTTCCGACCACCTACACACCCTCAACCAGGTCATAGAAAAAGTCTCCGAATTCAACAAACCTCTGTACGTTGCATTCGTTGACTATTCTAAAGCATTCGATAGTGTTTCCCATATGTCCATCTTTGAGGCACTTCAAAATCAATGCATAGACCAGCATTATATAAACATCCTACAAGCCATTTACAATAACAGCACAGCCGATATCAAGCTACACATGCCTGGTCCGTCTTTCCAAATACAAAAAGGGGTGAATAAATCTCCTAAATTATTTACCAGCACACTGGAAGAGTTGTTCAAGAAGCTCGCGGTCAGGTGGGGAAATATGGGCATAAATGTCGGGCATGCCAAGAAGCTGATCAATTTGCGCTTCGCCAACGATATTGTCTTGTTCGCTCCCATAGCCTCAGAACTAGAACGAATGCTGCAAGATCTCAGCAATGCAAGCCTTGAGGTTGGACTGACGATGAACAGAACTAAAACACAGTGCATGACCAACAGCACGAAACATAGGATCGAAGTAGATGGAGAGCAAATTTGCTATGTCGACGAGTATACCTACTTGGGCCAGATAGTATCCTTCGAAAACAGGCAAGACAAAGAAATCGATCGTCGCATCGATAACGCCTGGAAGAGCTTCTGGTCCATGAAGGAGCTAAAGAAGAGCGAGCTTCCACTCGCCCTAAAGCAGAAACTTGACGACTCGTGCTGCCCATCCTAACCTATGGTGCGCAGACCTGGTCATTGACTGAGCATCAGAAGTCCAGGCTCAAGGTTTGCCAACGGGATATGGAGCGCAGCATTCTTGGTATTAAAAGAACTGAACATGTCCGAAACACCACACTGCGTTCCAAAACCAAAATTGCGGATGTTGGAGCAGCGACCGCCAATCTGAAGTGGAACTGGGCCGGTCGCGTCAGTCGTATTGACCCCAACCGGTGGGCGAAAATCGTCACCGATTGGGTTCCCGCCGACGGATGCAGGAGGCGAGGCCGGCTCAGGAGGAGATGGCGTCATCACGCCAGGTCATCACCTGGACCGACACCTGCCGGGGTGGCGCGAGTTGGCCCAAAACAGGGATGAGTGGAGGAAATGGGGGGAGGCCTTTGGCCAGCAGTGGGATACGACACAGGCTACATAAAAAAAATACATGTTGATTTCTACTAACTGACAACCGATCCAGAAATGCCCTTTTAAACCAACTGAATGTGACAACGAGTGTACTATTTACGTTGATTGACCATTTGCTTAGACCGCGGTTTAACTTGAAGACCTCAAGACTAATTACAGGCTCCGGCAAAGCGCACTATGAAAGTAGACGCAAATCGTTTGGTTCGCGTAAATGGAATTTCCATCTGGCATGCATCCTTACTATAATATTATAAATTGGAAAGTGAGTTTGTTTGTTTGTTCCGCTTTCACGCCGTAACTACTGAACCGATTGCTTTGAAATTTTGCATACGTAAAGTTGGAAATCCGGATTAAATAATGGGGTACTTTTTATCCCGGAAAAACATTATATTCCCAAGGGAAACTTATATTTTTCAGTAGGAATGATAAGTTTTCTTATAGTTGTCCACGCGGGCGAAGCCGCGGGCGGAAAGCTAGTGATGAAATAAAATGAAAAAGAAGTACCTATAAGTGAACATTCTCAAAATACTTGTGCGACTCTGATAACGACGTCATTGCGTTCCAATTGCCTCTTTGAAACCGAGTCGAGCGACCGTTCCGATGACTACCTCAGCTGCAAACTGATCACTAACTACACTTGTTCGTGACCGAATTTATTCAGAAGATTCGCCACTCCGCACTTCGGAGAGTTGTGATGCCGGCGTTAAAAATTCATTGTTTGCCCGACGTTTCGACACAGTTACATGTGTCGTGGTCGCGAGCTGACTGGAGTACGGCGGCGGCGTCGTTCACTGGTTGGCTGCGAATCCGGAACTACCCTCAAAAAGTCACTGTTTCGACACGTTACACTAACGACATCTTGTCTTTGATTAATCTTCGCGCTATAATACCCGTTTTAAACATTTAATATCATGTCAGTGCGCGTTTCCTTAAAAAATGAGTTAAAAATTCATTTTTAAATGATACGCGCACATAAATTATAACTCAATATTATTCACCGGGTATGTATATGTATAGGCGCGAATTTAATCACAGACATCCTCGAGAAGTCCACTCGTGACCACGACGCATGCAACTGCGTCGAAACGTCGAGTAAAATAACAAAGGCAAGGTCGAGCTTGTATTTTGATTACATTCGCGCCTATACACCCGGTGAACAATATTGAGTTAGGATGTCAAAGTCAAAATGTCTTTATTTCATCGTAACATACAGATAAACACAAAGTTTGATGAACGTCATTTATGACTTTAAAAACAATAGTAATCATCCCCGGTTCGAATTAACTTCTTTTACTGGCCAGAAGAACCGGGAAGAAACCGGCATCTTTTCAAATTGCCAAGGCTTACTGCTAAGTATACCTAACATGAATATGACTATGATGTTATTGTTAGGTAAAGTAAAATAGCAAAGGCAATCTCGAGCTTGTCTTTGATTATAGTCGCGTCTATGTACCCGGTGAACAATATTGAGATAAAAATTCAATCTTAGAAAACTATAAACACTTTTCGTGTCCATGCCGATATGCGCATATCGGGATGGACAATTTTTTACTCTTTGTTAGTCCTAAGGCTACGTCCATCTCTTTTTAGATTGGGACAGGAGTGAATGTATGTATCAGGTAGGTATGATTGTCGGTTAAAATATTTTATTCATATCCCAATCAACTGTACTTGTTCCGATACAAACGCTAAAAAAAGGTATAAAAAAAGGAAATTTTTCTATCTAGATTTTAGTATATTTGTTATGTTTAATTTTATTTATTTTTTTGTTATGTTTAGGGCATGAAGTTTATGACGAAGCTTGTTGCCGATAGTAATCTGTGTTTAATATTAAAAATTAAAGTTCGGCTTGTTCCCAACTGGTTGGCATGGCCAGTTGGGATAGATGGATTTTTTTTCCATTCTTCCCAACTTTGCTAAAGTACAGTTAAAGAAAAAAATATTTATCACTGTATTTTTAATAGACAAATAAAACTTAACAACCTACTCTCCTTCTTATTAAAAATAAAATCGCATTATCTGCCTAAATACCTATTAATTATCAAAAAAATAAGAAGCTTTACAGAACGTTAAAATGAAACAAATAAACGGTAATAAGTATCAATAGCTGCACTGAAAACAGATCACAGTGGCATGCAATTGGAGAGGCCTTTGTCCAGCTGTGGCCAAGTATGGGCTGATGATGATGATGATGAATTGAATGAAGTACTACTTAAGATAATAAATTATGTACCTTGACTGTACAAGGTTTTTGCAAGTTTGGAAGAATGGAAAAAAAATCCATCTATCCCAATTGGTTGGGATGGCCAGTTGGGATAGATGGAACAAGCCAAAAGTTCAATAACAACAAAACACATCATAGAAGGATATTATGACGTGCTCACTAACTTCTTACTGCAATATAATTACTCACATCAAAAGTGTCTAGGGATCAAGTACATTTTAGAAGATTGCAATTAAGAATATATTTTACAAAAACTGAATTAATTCATAATTTATTCAAAATGTGGTGATAGGTCATTGATGCAGGCATGGGAAATTAGGTAGGAGAAAAAAGCAAGTAGCACCGCACGGTACAGCTGGAGTATCAAATAAAGAAAACCGTTTCATACTTTTAAAGGTCTAATCTATTATATCACTATAGATATTACTAATACTAATATTACGTATAAATATATTCAATAACATAACACAAAACTGGTAAATATTTAACATTTTGTATCCGAGACGTAGCCGGCTGAACTCAAAATTGAAATTCCAATATCAGTGCGGGAAAGTTTCCGATCTTGTTGTAGAGTTCTGTTACAAAACTTGGCGATCGGTCTCGTTATTTCGCGAAAACTTACTTTATTACAATTTCCTTTAAGTTTTCACAGGGGATTCTTTTGGACGCCTCATAAAATTATTGGAAGATAATATACAGGTGCTGTGGATCAAATTCGAATTTCCAAATACAAATTCAAATTCATTTATTTGTGAATCACATCTGGGTACATAGTACAGGTAGAAGGTCAATAACATTGTATCAGTGTGTTCTGCTCTTAGAAGCATACGTTCAGTGTTACCCTACGTCCTCAGTGAACAATTGATACGATGCGGTCCGATACGATGTCCGCACGAACGCACGCTGTCAATTTCAAATCTTCGTAATCAATACAAGTGTCCTACGTCTTTCCAACGGACATTCGTACGAGTAGTTGCGTTGCGGAAATGTCAATTCGGCTTGCGATTTTCGGACGAATTTCGTACGAAACATCAAAACAAACAATTTCAATTTCGTTTTTTATTTTATTTACAATATAATCAAATGTTACCGTCTATATTCTTGCATATTCCTTGAATAGCAAATATGAGTTTTCTGACAAAATAATTCGACGGAGCGGAGAAAGCTACCGCGAGTTAAAGGTTTAAATTTTTAAATATATCTTAGCAAATTTTCTCCAAGAAAAAACGTACTTTTTAAGGCAACTTACATTATTCAACACACACCGAGAAAAACTACGAACATACGTGAATTCTATTTAAAAATGCGATGTGTTTGTGCGTGGTTCGTTTACCTACTTATGTCCTGAAGGTGGAGGAATAGGGACGTACATTTTCTATATTCATTTTCATTAATCACTGACTCATCATCACCCAGTCCAAACAATTGAGAACCTAGGAGGCTGAAATTTTTCACAGGGGTTATTTTATGATGTAGGTACACGTGAGATAAGAAAGATAGTCGAAGGATCAAACACTTGCGCTAGCGAGAGTTGTTTTGCCACAGCCCTACTTCTCTCATGGTCAGTTAGTTGTATGTGGCGTGCTCCCGCGTAAGTTCGCCACCCTCCTGGTCATTCTTGCAACCCCCTCCAGAACGACCAGAAACGTTGTTTATAAGGAAATTTTATAAATGTGTTTCCTAAATGCAATTAATTTTCTGTATAGCTCTTATTCCGATTGCACCACCAACCGAGCCATCCATGCTACTCTTTTTAGGATTCCGTACCCAAAGGGTAAAAACGGGGCCCTATTACTGAGACTTCGCTGTCTGTCTGCCCGTCTGTAACAAGGCTTTATCTTATCAACACTGACAGGTAGGCAGTTGAAATTTTGATAGTTGATGTTTTTCTGTATCCGCTACAACAACAAATACTCAAAATTATGATAGATAAGGGGGCATACAAAAAAATGTGATTTTATGCACGTTTCAACAGATGAGGCTGTATCTTATGAACCGTGAAAGTAAGACATTTTCAGACACTTGATAAATGTTTGTTAATATGGACAGAATATGTAAATCTTTTGTCGTTATAATAACAAATACTAAATACAATTTAAAAAATGGGTTCCCAATAAACCAAAAGTGTTTTGTATGAATTTTGACCCTGGAACCCTTCGTGCGAGAGTCCAACTCGCACTTGGCCTGTTTTAGATTTCATGTGGAAAAAGGCTCTGAAAAAGAGTCCCAGTTGGTACACATCCAATAGCCGGACTCGGACCCGCGACCTCACGATTGCAAGTCAAGTATCCGACCAACTGGACCACACAATAAATTAAAATTAAAAATGTGTAATTTAAAAATTAAGCATTTTTTAAACTTTTGTGCAACATAGACAAAGATCTCTCTTTATAAATGACTCGCCACGCGGACGAAGTCGCGGGCAAAAGCTAGTAATATGTATTACAGTGGCGTGCACACCATATAGGCAAAAAAACACTGCCTACCTTAGTATATTGGTTACCCGACCTAATAATGAGGTATTGCTAGATCCTTTTTTGTTGTACTCACGACACAGGGTAACGAAGGTCCTGGGTTTTGTGGGTGAGTAGATAGGTGGGTACCAATATTTCGTAAAGACAAGTTACCTATACACATACATAGGTGTCAATTCTTGGGGATTACTGCCTACCTTGTCGTAAAAGCCAGTGCAAGCCACTGACTATAGGGATAGGGAATAATAAGATAGCGATATTATTATTTCCAGGGTGATTCAGGCGGTCGCGTAGTATGCAAATCATTATTTCATAATTTCTCCGAATATCAAAAACTATTGTGTTTTATTTTAGTATGAAGATGGCCAATTTATTATCGTCCCAGGCCATTGACATGGCCTGAGGTTCGCAGAAACAGAACCTATCCAAATGATTATTATCATCTGATGGATTATTATTGAAAACTCTTCGAAGACGACGGCAGATCCGATATCGCATTTAGTAAGGTTTGCTATTCGAAACAATTTTAAATCGACTTGGCCGATGCTCGCTCCAAACGTGAAAAGTCCTCTGTTAAATTTCCATGTAAGAGAAGCACAAAGCAAAGTTCGCGGAGAATGAAGACGAGTTCTGGAACTTATGCGACCTTCCACGACTAATTTTTTTGTTGGAGTACAATTGAAGCGCTGGGATGAGTAGTTTCAACGAAGTATATTAACATTCCCTTTAGCAGCCGGGAGTGTTTCGCGCTGGTGGATAGAGGTTTTTAATTATGTTTATGTCTGTGAAATACCTAGTTTTGCACTTAAGTAACTTTTAACACTGTTTCTTAGATGTACCTACCTATTCAATATTTATATAAAATATGTACCTATATTTAATAGGCGTATTTATATAGGTACATATTCACGTTTATAATATTAGTAGCTGTAGTACTAAGCTGGATGCGAGAAGCCGAAAACAGATCACAGTGGCGTGCAATTGGAGAGGCCTATGTCCAGCAGTGGACAAGTATGGGCTGATGATGATGATGATGATGAATATTAGTAGGATTTCATTTATTTGTTTTCCATATATTTTCTATGTAATGTATTTTTTTAAACGAATGTGGTGACTTGTTATTGGCTTTCTGCGTAATTATTTGTTATTTTTATGTATTATCCGTAAGTAACCCCTAATACACTTATAAGGTTAATTAAATAAACATTTTAGACAATACAGATTTTTTGTAATTATCTACCTACATCCTTACGGTTAATTTCTTTTACTGACCAAAATAAAGTGTCATTTTTTCAAATTGTCAAGGCTTAAATTTAAATAACTAACATTCATAATTATCAGAGGAACGTCTTGCAAAATGAAACAGAACTTTAGATATCCAGTTGTAAGAAAGCCAAGATAACTACAAAAGTTTTGTCTTCACATGTCACATGCTCTGAGCAGCAAGATTAAACATACTTTTTTAATTGAATACGCGCTGTGATTGGATATTACGCTGTGACTGACTAAGCTTATTTCAATCAATTGCAGAGCGCTATACTAAATCGTGCCCATACTCGTCCAGCAGTGGACAAGTATGGGCTGATGATGATGATGATACTATATCGTACCGATTCTCTCGGCAGGGGCATATGGAGCACCCTTGGACGTAGTGGGCTGTTCCGGGGGCTCCGGAAATAACGCGGGAGTGGTCACAGTGGGGTTTTAGTGGGTGCGAATCCCACATAACCCCGCCGCTGTCCCCGTTAGCGGTTAGCGGGCTATCCATAACGGATTTCCCCACGATAAAAAAGGGCCATTTGGAGAGAATGGATGAAAGTCGATTGACGAAAGAGATTTATATGGGCGATGTAATAGGCCGAGTGAGTAGAGGTCACCCCAGAAGGACACAATAGTGGTCAATATATTATATTGACCAGATTGGTGATGTCCTGGCCGAAGGTAGCGTGAAAAGTACTCGAAACCGGAGATCATGTATGAAAAGATGTATGAATGTAGATGAAGCGAAAGGGGTATGTCAGGACCGTGACAAATGAAGATCTGTAGTCTCTGCCTACCCCTCTGGGAGACAGGCGCGAAGTG
>SJJU01012656.1:0-18252 GCA_012932125.1 Conopomorpha cramerella
TAATAATAGAGTTATTGCTAGATCCTTTTTTGTTGTACTCACGACATAGGCTGTTTTGTGGGTGAGTAGATATCTAGGTTCCTATATTTCGTAAAGACAAGTTACCTATACATAGGTGTCAATCCTTGGGCATTACTGCCTACCTTGTCCTAAAAGCCAGTGCACGCCACTGCTTTTTACCCATGCTTATTAACACTCATACCTCACTGCCCATCACTAATCACTAAGCCAATACGCCCCAATAACATAATGGCTCTGGTAATTGAATAAGAACAATTGATCCCTTGGACGAGAGCTAATCTTAATCGCGTCGTAACAATTTCTCCTCCTAACTACCCATTATCTTAAGATTTCCGTCAACGATAAACAAAAGCTAATCTACGGTCTAGATCATAACGTCCTGTCTGCCACCCCCTCCGTCTGCTTCCAAGTCCGAAAGTAAAAGCAATGCGTGCAACTCGCGCGGCCCACTGCGCGGCAGACCCGTCGCACGGCACGGACCATGCCCGAAAATTAAAAAGAAGAAAAAAAACTTTAAAATAAAAAACGAAAAAAAAAGTGCTTTTGGCGCGAACCCGCCGAGCCCTTAAAAAGTTGAAGTTCTTTTTTTTTTAAGTGCATCGAACCTTAGTGCATCGCTCTCGATTAGCCAAGTGTGATTGTATAGTAACCGCTGCCGCTGATCGCATAGTGAAAGTGTTGACGTAATATCGGCATAGCGTAACGCTGTAGGCATGACGGAACTGGCAAGGCGGCGCGGGATTTGCTGCCTCCTTGGTATGTTGTTGTTTTTTTTTTTTCTAGCGTATAAGTTATGCGTGTGCGTTCGTAATGTTTGACAATTTATTTGGAGAGATTTTTTTTTAATATTCGTGCAAAGTTCGATTTCTTGTTTAATTTTATATTGCTTTTTAAAAGGAAAATGAGAGCCTCCGTAAAGTAGAGTTATAGGGTACCCAAAAACGTTAAAGAATATGATGTTTAATTGCTAATTGTTTTTTATTAAATATAAAAATAAGGTTTCAAAAACCTACATCCTAGTCCACATTTGGCTAAGGTCAGCAATTTCCACTTCTGTAAATAAAAATTGTAACCTAAAATATAAATAAATATGACTTGGAAAAGATTTACTTGATTAGGTATTAATATTACACACATAATATCTACATACTTACCTATTTACGTGAAAATTTTGTCATATCTCAAATCAAAGAACACTATGAAAAGATGTCAGCTGAGGCCATTGGGTTGAACTTTACCTTTTCCCAAACATTATAGGGTTTCCGTTAACAAACTGTGACTGTATTATAGGTGATATGTCAAAAGTATTTTTATTTATGTTTTAGTGACAGTATCATAAAAATACTGATAGAGTACTTTCTTAGCTGACTGTACCGAAGGGGTCAATTTCGAAAAGGTCGATGTTTTCTGTTCAGTTCCTGTTCTGAAAGAAATTCACACTTTTTTGTTCTAAAGAGGAACTACTGTGAATAAACCGATACTTTTAGGATGTCGTTCGAGATATTAAAAGTATGGGAGTTTTTTAACTTAACATTTTTAATATTACTTGGACGTAGTTACACAGAAAGGACTCAATCCACAAAAAATACTTCGGAAATATTGAGCTTTAAAGTTGGATGCGCTATTGACCCGCCATACATGTGGATTGAGTCAGGGTACATAAAAAATAGGTTGTAGTGAACTTTTTTGTGTAAATTTTTTTATATGATGGATATGTCTTAACTTAGCACCCTGGTATAGATAACTCAATTCCGGGCAAAGTGTGGATTGAGTCCCTTCTGTGTAACTACGTCCACTTCATCTACACACATCAAAAGTGTCTAGGGATCAAGTACATTTTAGAAGATTGCAATCAAGAATATATTTTACAAAAACTGAATTCATACATAATTTATTCAAAATGTGGTGATAAATCATTGATACAGGCATGGTGAATTAGGTAGGAGACCAATCTAGAAGATTAGATTTGATTTAAATAAATTTGATTTTTTTAGAGCTAAAAATGTTCTTGATCCCTAGACACTTTTGATGTGTGTATTTAAAAAAAGTTTGTAATTTTATAATTGTAATGTTATTCATTGGATAACACACTTTCGATATCAGTAGGACGTTGTAACTTTTCTGATGGCTGTTACATTTAAGGAATTAAGGCCTTTTTTTATCGCGGTAAAATCCGTTATGGACACCCCACCGCTAACGGGGACAGCGGCAGGGTTATGTGGGACTCGGACCCACTTAAAACCCCACGGTAACCGACCCCGCGTAATAACACGCGACAATAGTCCGGGATTAGGGTTTTATAACATAAAATAATTATATAAATAACTGCTCTCTATATACCGGGTGACTTTGGGGTCATGTTCCGGAACAATTTTTTCCTACTCATCAAATGATAACGATTTCAATGCTACAGGTAAAAACAACTTTAGCTTTTCTTGAACAAAGTTTTTTTTTGTTATAAATGTTTGTGTAACCATGGAAATTTTCGGTAAAAAACGATACATTTTAATAAATTTAAAATGTCTCAGGCACAAAAACAACTATACTGTTGGAATCGCTACAATTTTCTGAGTTAGAAAATGTTGGTCCGAAGAAATCATGACCCCGAAGTCAGCCTGTATATAAATAAATAGTGGACGCCCCGCGATATCATTCGCGTAGTTTAGTAGTACCTGCATCCCAGTGGCGTGCACACCATATAGGCAAAAAGACACTGCCTACCTTAGTATTTTGGCTTCCTGACCTACTAATAGAGTTACTGCTAGGCATTCCTACGTCCGTTCCAAATTTCAAGTGCCTACGTTTAGCCGTTTGGGCTGTGCGTTGATATGTCAGTTAGTCAGCTTTTCCTTTTATATATTTAGATAACTCTGTATGTTTCCTACATACATACACTTCACGCCTGTCTCCCAGAGGGGTAGGCAGAGACTACAGATCTCCATATGTCACGGTTACATTCAAACATCTTTTCATACATGACCTCCGGTTTCGAGTACTTTTCACGCCACCTTCGACCAGGACATCACCAATCTGGTCTGTATATGTCCTTCTGGGGCGACCTCTACTCACTCGGCCCATTACGTCACCCATATAAATCTCTTTCGTTAATATCGACTTTCATCCATTCTCTCCATATGCCCAAACCATGCCCTTTTCAATATTGGTCACTACATCTTCCTATCTATATATATAAAAATGAATTGATGTTCGTTAGTCTCGCTAAAACTCGATAACGGGTGGACCGATTTCGCTAAATTTGGTCTTGAATTATACGTGGAAGTCCAGGGAAGGTTTAAAAGGTGTATTTCTTTCTATACATGGGGTATGAATTCCGGTATCCTTCCTACGGCAAAACAAGAGTTTGCCGGGACAGCTAGTAGTAAATAAATAAATGAGTCCTTAACTGAAAGTGGTACGGCTGGGTTCTTAACAGACGGCGCATAAAACGTAAGTACATAAACCCCCTCGGGCACAATCTAACAAGCACCGGCAGCAACAACAAATAGAAAACTCAATCAAGTAAAAGATTTTAATTAACATTTTCGATGTAAAACAGTGAAAAGGCTGCGATTTCTCTGCTCGGGTCTCGGGTTTGTTGAATAACGACCTTATTGTTATGAGACATAAGATCTAGGTCTCATTAGGTCACAGTTTACTTCACTTTGAAAATAAACCGTATTGAAGGTTCGAAGAGACATTTTGTTTTTCTTTCAAGAATTTTTATTTATAGATAGAAAAGCTCGTTAAAAAATACAGCGCCAAAAATAAATAAAGTAACGCAAATATCTACTAGCCTTGCCCCGCAGTGTGCTAGAATTTCTAGATAAATAGTACAATATAAATAAATTACATATAATTTAATACCATTTTTATTTGAAGGATTAAATTTAAAAAAATTGTCAGGGCTAAAAATCAGATCTGTTTTAGTAGAGTGCACAATAAAATTGGCATTTGAGTAAAAAATAAATAAATTGAAAACAAAACGTTGGCGGATTAATTACAATGTTATTAGAGTCCTGGAATTTTTTTAATATTTAAATAAATTTATGAATGAATAAGTGTCTCTTCCCCACCAAAATGTATTGAAAATTATGTACTTCACGTACCAAATGAACAAGTGTGCTCCATCGTAGACCACATCGCTGCTTAACATCAGGCAGGATTGTGGTCAAACGCTTGTTCATAGTCATCATCAGCCAGATAACGTCCACTGCTGGACGAGGGCCTCCCCCAATGAGATCCGTCATTTGGGGTGAAATGCCAGTAATCGCCACGCTTGGCAGGCGGGTTGGTGATCGCAGTGGTGTTGTGGTTTAACTCACAGAGAGCGCTGCTGCCCGTACTCTGGAGAGCTCCCTCGGTCGCCTCTTACGACCCCCATGACGGGAAAAGTTGGGCTGGGGTGGTGACACATGTATTCTATTCGCCGTCACCACACTGCTAATAACTTGTTCATAGTGATAAAAAAAATCTTTGTAGGTAAGTACAAAAAATACTTTCCTATTTGAAACCAAATATTATTTCGGAAGTAAATAAACATAACACCAATTGGGCACCAATAGTCTAGATATGCAGAATTCTTTTTAAACCTTAAAAAAATGGGGTGACTCATCATTCTGACAATCACAAAAAATTGCCGTGTAGTGACGGTGTTTAGAATACATGTGTTATCAATAATTGGGGAGGCCCTCGACCAACAGTGGACGTCATGTGGCTGACGATGAGATTTTTTTTTACCAAAAGTCACATTAACTATCCAAAGGTCTATGACCAACCGACTACTCATAATAGACGTTAGTCTATCTAAGTTTCTATGTACTTAAATTAACTAGTCGACGTGAAAACAACTAAGTATAAAACTTAACAAAACACTGTTTATTGCCTTGTCGTAAGCTTATGATGGAAAGCTCGAGATTACCTCTCACTTATCTCTATGATAAACTTTAGGCAAGTCGCGGGTGAATAGGTACCTAATGAACAAGTGTGTTCCATCGTTGACCACATCGCTGCTTAACATCAGGGAGGATGGTGGTCAAACGCTTGTTCTTAAGTATAAAACGTTGTCACGCATAACTCCGGAACGGGCGGACCGATTTCGCTAATTCTTTCTTTGTTGTGCTTATTAATGACAGCAGAAGGTTCTTAGGAAAGAAAGAAATGACTTCCACTGCTGGGCACAGGCCACCCTGGAGGTTATACTAATAGTTAAGACAACGTCTGTCGAGTCCACTAGTTCCACTATAAAAGTAAACAAACAAACCTTTTTCCCATTCCTTTATAAGTGTAAAAATATCACATTGATCCATTATTTGGCTGAGACCCAATTTCCCGGGCACAGATCGTGTTACAAAATAACAATGTCCGAAACGAATCATATTTCTGTTATAACAACGTTTTAGTATTTGCTTCCGACTTCGGACGCTTGATTTTTTGTCAACAAACGGCTTTATTTCTTTTTGTAACACAATGAACAAGCGTTTGACCACCATCCTGCCTGATGTTAAGCAGCGATGTGGTCTACGATGAAGCACACTTGTTCAGTAGGTAACTATTCACCCCCAGTGACTTGAAGAGCTTCAGACTGTACTGCGCAGGAAACACAGACTCCGGCAAGTCATGTTAAAACTCTATGTTACAATAGTATAGGCATGTTAAAAATCTATGTTACAATTTATTTAAATTCTATTATTGTTATTTTTCCAATGCCCTAACTAACAGGGTCATGTCTTAGACTTAAGATATACGGCAATAAATATAAATAAATCTAGTAATTCCGCCAGGATGTGGAATGACTTGCCGGTGTGTGTGTTTCCTGCGCAGTACAGTCTGAAGGTTTTCAAGTCACCGGGGTGAATAGGTATCTAATGAACAAGTGTGCTCGATCGTAGACCACATCGCTGCTTAACATCAGGCAGGATGGTAGTTAAACACTTGTCCATAGCGATAATAAAAATACCAGTCACAAAAACACAGTCATATTGTGATCGTGACTGTACCAAAACAATTAAAATTCGTCTTCCTTTAGCGGTTACAAATACCTTTAAAATTGACGAATAGAAAGTAGGACGGCGTCGTCCTTAATTGGATTCTAAAGGAAATATAGAGTGGCCTTTCTTTCTATTCAAATTTATTCAAAGTTGTTTTTTTCTCAAATTACATACATACCTCTTGACCGATGACCGTTGGTGAAAACGAGTTCTCGAGTGGAGACCGCGTCTCGGCAAACGGAGTGTAGGACGCCCTCAGGCAAGGTGGACTGATGATCTACGCAAGATGGCTGGCAGAAGCTGGATGCGAGAAACCGAAAACAGATCACAGTGGCGTGCAATTGGAGAGGCCTATGTTCAGCAGTGGACAAATATGGGCTGATGATGATGATGATACATAACTGTTATAACCCTATAACGGCTATGGACTCACCCCCTGTCACGTTGGGTTAAATACGCTTGGTGAAGACTGGGCACTTGCTAAGCAGTAGTGCCCACGGTTCTGCCTCTACGGCCTCTGCCTAACCCGTTTTGGGATTAAAGGGCGTGAAATATATATTATATACTTACTTTATGTACTAAGAACAGTTTTTGCTCTTCTAGTACATTCCCGGAGCATTAAATCATTACATAGTATAAATCAAAGTCGTGTCCCGCTGTCTGTCCCTATGTATTCTTACTTCTTTAAAACTACGCAACGGAATTTTAGGCGCTAAAATAAAGAATTTAATTTTCTAATGACTTTTTATGGTACAGGTATGTGACCTGAGATTTGGGATCTGTATCTCTATTAACAATGTACTTTGCCTCTATTTGCTTTAGCAAGAGCCTCTGCCTACCCCTCTTTGGGATTAAAGGCGTGAAGTGTATTTTTTTTGCCTCTATTTGACTGATCATAACCGTAACAATGTAGGTCAATCATTGCCCAAGTAATATTTGTAATCCATAAAGTAACTACACGACAGAGCTTTCCACAATAATAAGCTCAACCAGTGGAACTTTCGATTATTAGGCAATACGGGACCTACATATTTGTAGTAAGAATCTGTGATGCATTCTTTAAGAACAAAAAAAGAAATGAGATAACTTTAAAAAACTAAATAAATTTGAATATTCTTTAAAAATGCGTCGGTAGTCCAGTAGGTCGGATACTTGACTTGCAATCGAAACATAGCGGGTACGATTCCGGCTACTGGACGTGTACCGATGGTACTCTTATTCAGAGCCTATGTACGCAACGCAACGCTCGTACGGTGAAGGACAATGTCATGATGAAACCGGCACACAACAAAATGTGTGAACCCTATAACGGCGATGGGCTTACCCCCTGTCACGTTGGGTTAAATACGATTGGTGAACCGTGGGTATACTAGACACTTATGATCTGTGTACTTAGATTCGATAATGATTGACTAGCGCGCCCTGTCGTGGCTAAAACAATCAGGGACTAAAATGAAATATTTAGAAATGTATATAAAACAGCTAAACCTGTCCGTGGACGCATCCCGTCCTTAGACTTTATAACAAAAAACCTTCCACTATCTCAATTCAATGTCTACAAAGGGATATGTCTTAACCCTGGTATCGCTAACTTAAATTCGGGCAAAGTGTGGATTGAGTCCTTTCTGTGTAACTACGTCCAATTGTAGCAAAAAAAATAATTTTGAAAATGAGAAATAATGAAGCCATTTGAGGAGGTTAGGATCAAAACGTATTAATTTAGGTGTAACCAATTTTGATGAAAGAAAATAGGAAAACTTATACTACTCTTAGGCCCTTTCAGAAGAAAAACATAAATAATCCATTCCCTTGTACATTATATGAAATCTATTATTTCTCAAAAACAATTTTAAAAATTGTACATGGTAGTGAAGTTATATGTTTGAAAATGTACAGAAACCCTTAGGGGAAGAAAAGCAAATTAATACGTTTTGATTCTAACCTCCTCATTTGTAATTCAATGTCCACAAACGTGTCAAGGGTACAAATTCGATATGACTTACGCGCAGAATCGAATTTCGCGCGCAAGACGAGAATAACTTCACAACAACAAAAAAAAGTAATGACGATGCAAAGCAAAGCAAAAAAAAACTAACACAAACAAACGGGTCAGTGCACTTGTGAGTTTGGTGAACGCGTCCACTACCTCAACTCGTATGTATATATATGTATGTGTTTATGTACCCAGTGTATCGGTATGAGTTAATGATTGCGGCAAGCAGTAATCGGAACAGATCACGCGAGCGAAGTGCACGCGACGCATCTCCATTTTGTTCTTTGGTCACAGGTTTTCCGATTTCTTCTCGTGTCAAAGTCGTTTGTTTATCCACAAGACAATCATCATTCTTTTTCTTGTACTCACGACATAGGCTAACGAAGGTTTTAACCTTTGTTCTGTGGGTGAGTAAATAGGTAGGTACCTATATTTCGTAAAGACAACCTATACATAGGTGTCAATCCTTGGGGATTACTGCCTACCAGGTGGCGTGCACCG
Source organism: Conopomorpha cramerella (assembly GCA_012932125.1). NCBI lineage: Eukaryota > Metazoa > Arthropoda > Insecta > Lepidoptera > Gracillariidae > Conopomorpha > Conopomorpha cramerella. The sequence continues at coordinate 8,503 of SJJU01012656.1, forward strand.
GTTTTTACGACAAGATAGGCAGCAGTGGCGTGCACACCACCATATAGGCAAAAAGACACTGCCTACCTTAGTATTTTGGCTACCCGACCTAATATTAGAGTTATTGCTAGATCTTTTTTTGTTGTACTCACGGTATAGGCTAACGAAGGTCCTGTGTTTTGTGGGTCTACTCACCCACGAAACACAGGACCTTCGTTCGTATGGTGTGCACGCCACTGCCACTTACGACCCTCACGACGGGAAAAGTTGGGCTGGGGTGGTGACACATGTATTCTATTCGCCGTCACCACACGGCTCAATATTTCCTAAACGTAACTAATATCTTATGTCATTCTACGGAGGAAAATGATCGCCACGCCTGTCGGGTTAGCGATCGTAGAACGCAGGTCAATCGTCACTGAAGCCGAAAACAAGTCACAATGCAGTACGTGCAGGCCTATTTCCAGCAGTGGACAAATATGGATTGATGATGATCGTATTGTAAAACAAGCTACCCGCTGTCACTTTCTTCTTGAGCAATATTTATTGCTTAATTCAAACTCGGGGAAAAAACTGGCATCTTTCAATAACCTATTTAACTTCCAATTTAAATTTCCCAAGATATTTATATTAGGTAACAACATACCTACGTTTTGTACCTCACCGGCACTAAATGATTTCTTCTTTTTTTTATATATACACTTTGCTCTTATGTTCAGTTTTAAAGCCGACAATTTTGCCACAAACAAAATAATAACTATTCGTGTTCAAGTTGGTGTCATTGTCGCAGTCTATCGATAAAGTCGTCAATAGTCAAAGTTCATCACATTTCAATGCTGCGTGGAACATTATACGGGAATAACAAATTTATCAAATAGGAGTCCTCTCCTTTACTTCTCACTCTCACTACATTATTTTTCATCATCGGCACATTATTACACTAATTCCAACACAGTAACACAATAAGGACGTAGTTACACAGAAAGGCCTCAATCCACAAGCAGTTAGGTACTTCGGAGATATTGAGCTTTAAAGTTGGATGCGCTATTGGCCCACCGTACATGTGCTCGTTTTCCCCAACGGTCATCGGTTCTACGGCTACTATGGCCGGCCCACTGCCACTTCAGCTTGCTAAAACGATGAGCTATGTCGATGACTGGAAAATTATACTGATGTAGTATATACATCACTATGCAGCTAAGGGTTAAAACTACATGACGAAGACATCTCTACACCAACAAATTGTGCAACTGTCCACGGGAGTGCCGAGAGCCGATGAAAAGCAACCATGCTCTCTATTACCGTCCGGAATGTCGAGGAGGAAACGCTCAAACATAAACAAAAGTCAAAGCACATGGCATTACGTAAGTGGCACACTTAGCCACAATGGCATATTGTTTATCCATTGACAGACGACCGGCGCAGGCGCAACTTTCCTTATGTCGAAATAACGCCCGTCGATGATGGCCCGGCGATACGAGAGCTGCGTTTCGAAATCCTCACATTGCGATGCCTGGTGATAGTGAGCAGGAATTAGTTTAACACATTGGCGGACTGTAAAATGGGCACAATAGATGTTTTATTGTTATGACGCCTACAGGCGTCCGTCTGCTGTCCGGGAAAGTGTTAATATTGCTTCAAGCACTGACAATACTGCGTGTAAAGGGACCCCGAGCAATGGTCTTAGAAACGTTGTTGGGCTCGTCAATATGAACAACTTTTACTACTTTTAATGTTTTTGGTTTGCGTCTCGGAAAGGAAAGGAATTCCAGAAATTCCCACGGTAACGGGAATTAACGGGAAAATATTTTTGTATGAAAAATTAAAATCGCTCAATTTAAACCATTGAAATTTGGGATGCGGGTACTACTAAACTACGCGAATGAAATCGCGGGGCGTCCACTAGTTTTATTATAAACGTCAGTTTAGTATGGAGAATTTTCTTCCACGTATTTCTGACAGATTTTCCGGCGTAGAACTGTCATTACTGTCACTGTACTTTCTTCTTCTTCTTGGCTCTTATGTTCAGTTTTAAAGCCGACAATTCTGCCACAAACAATGTAGTTCTCTTCGTGTTCAAGTCATAGTAAGTCGTCAATAGTCAAAGTCGTGTCAAAAACACATTAAAATGTGAGGGTGGACCATCACATTTCAATGCTGCGTGGAACATTATACGGGAATAACAAATTGATCAAATAGGAGTCCTCTCCTGTACTTCACACTCTCACTACATTATTTTTCATCACCGGCACATTATTACACTAAATCCACCACATTAACACAATAATTGCAGCGAAAAATTAATTTTGAAAATGATAAATAAAGAACGCCATTTGCATCTCATCGCTTCCCGTCACTGTACTTTCCACGCAATGAACTCCAACATCGTACAATGTCAATGAACATTTCCAACGAATACGATGTCACCGTGACAAGCCGGCTGACAGTTGAAGCGCTATGCGGGTCTGCTATGCCAGCTTTCATAGCTAATGACGTTAGTCGAATTAGCAAAAATTGTGCTGCTCCGTTGTGGGGCTGCATTCTTGGCGGGCGTCGAGTCGCGGCCACTGCGAGATGGATTCCTGACCACACGCCTACACGTGGCTCGTGAATAATACGCGACGACAAGAAAGTGGCTTATCACTCACTTCTCATGACACAGGAAGTGTCGAGAGCGTCTGTGGTCCAGTTGGTCGGATACTTGACTTGTAACCGGGAGGTTCGAGTCCGGCAACTGGATGTGTACCAATGGGACTCTTTTTCAGAGCCTATGTACGCAACGCAACGCTCGTACGGTGAAGGACAACTTCGTGATGAAACCCGCACACCACAAGGTGTGTGAACCCTATAACGGCGCTGGGCTCACCCCCTGTCACGTTGGGTTAAATACGCTTGGTGAACCGTGGGTACTTGCTTCAGCAAGTGCCTCTGCCTACCCCTCTTTGGGATTAAAGGCTTTCCTGTGTCATTAACGCCCATAAACGCCATTGGCGTGCACTGTCTTTTACGACAAGGTAGGCAGTAATCCCCAAGGATTGACGCATATCTATAGGTAACTTGTCTTTGCAACATATAGAGACCTACCTATCTTAACACCCACAAAACACAGGACTTTCGTTCCTGTGTCGTGAGTACAACATTAAAGGATCTAGCAGTAATCTATTATTAGGTCGGGTAGCCAAAATACTAAGGTAGGCAGTGTATTTTTGCCTGTATGGTGTGCACGCCACTGATAAACGCATAGAGAGCGTATTTTATTTATTTATTTAGACACACCAACAATTTACACACAATACATTCAAAAATTACATTATTTAGTTATAAGTACTGGTATGCAAATTAAATAATATAAAACAATAAAATTAAATTTAACTACTACTAGTATTTAAACTAAAAGTAAGTATGATAGTGCATTAATTATTTTGTTCATCTACTATATAAAAATAAGTCGGGTTTTCCTCCCTGACGCTATAACTTCAGAACGCACGAACCGATTTCCACGGTTTTGCATTCGTTGGAAAGGTCTCGGGCTCCGTAAGGTTTTATAGCAAAGAAAATTTAAGAAAAATTTCAACAGAAAAAGCGGGAAACCGAAACGAAGCCACTGGTGGCGAAAACGGGGTTCGCCGTGTTTGCTAGTTCATTAATGCTTATTATAAATTATTTACATAATACCGTAATACCAAACATTTAATAAGATATATGTGAGTGTAAAAGGACCCCGGCCAATGGTCTTGGAAACGTTGTTGCGCTAGTCCGATAAATGAACAACTTTTACGTGGCATAATGTGAGGAAACAGTTCAATATCATCAATCATCAGCCTATATTTGTCCACTCTTGGACATAGCCGTTTCAATTGGCAAGTCCTGGATAAAATTAAACAATCCCCATATGAAATGTCATCTCCCGAGGCAAAAATGTCTATTTTATATAGAGGTAATTCTTATTGCGTTTCCCGCATTTTCGCATTAGTTAACAAGTTGTTTCATAGTTGACGAGCCCCAACCAACTTGGCTAAGACAATTGCATTAAACAAAACCTAACATTCGTATAATTATTATATTACTTGGCTGACCCGGAAAATGTTGTTTTGCAACGATACACACATCAAAGGTCCTAGATCAAGTACATTTAGTAAGATTGCAATCAAATATATTTTACAAAAACTGAATTTCATCATAATTTATCAAATGTTGTGATAAGTCATTGATACAGGCATGGGGAATTAGGTAGGAGACCAATCCGGAAGATTAGATTTGATTTAAATAAATTAGATTTTTTTGCCAATATACATTATAAGCACTGTTTATCTACTATTATATGCATATATTATACACATAAACCTTCTCCAAGAGTCACTCCATCTATAAAAGAAAACCGCATCAAAATTCGTTATACGCATACAAAAAGGCGTTTTTAAAAAAAAACCCGAAACACAATTAACGAGAGATTGATTGAAATGATATTACTCCTTTCAAACAATACACTAGACAATGTTACCTGATCCAGTAACATACTGCAATGCAGTACCTTGCACCATAAACTCGTATCGAACCAATATGTACCTATGTATGATCAATTTGCATCGGTATTGGGCACCGGACTCCCAAGGGGTGGATACATAGTGGCGAAGCTAGGGGGTAAGCCGGTAGTACAAGACAAGCCTATGCCAGGCACATTAACAAATATTTTTAAGGTAATTAAGTAGCGTAGGGACTTATTATACGATACTCAAATAAGTAAGACAATTATAAAATCTAAATAAGCATTGGTTAAGTGCCTATTTTTCACTACCGGCTGACCTCCTAGCTTCGCCACTAATACATACATACAAATAGTATAGCACTGTCTGTTTGTTTGTCTTCTCTAGCTGAAATGTCCCGCATGTCGATATAGGAGCAAGAAATCTAATTATCTATTGTCTTTTAATAAGCGACTGCTTAGCGAATACTTATCTTTGGTTAATCTTCGCGCTATAATACCCGTTTTAACTCGTTTGTAAGTAATAAGATCGAGAATAGCACAAATATTGTTCAGTTCATCTATAGCCCTGTATGTAGGTACATATCACGTTTGACCCCGACGTTTTCCTAGTTTCGGGAACGGCAATTTCATTTTCTGAAAAGGCAATTTCCGTCAACAAGTGTAACGGAATACAAGCCATGATTTCGGCGCTATAGAGAGGGCCCAATGACGCGCCATTTTGTGCTATATACAACAACAGATTCAAAATGGCTGCATACAATAACTTCATGGACAAATAACCGACTTATACCAGTAACATTTTAAATGGTAAGAACTTGGAAGCACCAGATAAAAAATATCATCAAAATCGCTCCACGCAGTCGAAAATTATGAGGAAAAACATTTTAAAAAAACAGTCGAACGGAAAGTCCTCTTTGAAGTTCAGTTGAAAATAAAAACAAGTCCTCAAGCACTCATCTCTGCCCTTGTAACGTTCGTCCCTCAATGGTAGCTGTCTCTTCCTACCCCTTAATGGTTTTTGCAATAACCGCGAATTTGTCAACTTTGGTACCTAATTCTGTCACATATATTTTTGACATTAATGACAGAAAGCAGTGAAATAAGACTGGCGGGCCCCCATTTATTTATTTATTTACAATACAAATAATGCTTACAGCTAGCAGCCAACACACATTATTGCATAACTTAACCTAACAATATTTACTAGCTGACCCAGCAAACGTTGATTGCTTAATATTCATTTTTCACGCCCGAAAACACGGTTGAAAAGATGTTTTCTAAAAATTAAACCTAGCTAGATCGATTTATCGCCCCCAAATCCCTCTACATACCAAATTCCATGAAAATCGGTGCAACCGTTTCCGAGATTCCAATACAAGAATTGCTCGTTTAAAGATAAAGATAAAAAACTACATCTAAAACAAAATAACAAACAAAAATACATAAAAAAGAAAAATAACAAAAACAAACAATTGACTTAAAATAAAAATTAAACATTTTTTATAGTTATACAGTAACCTAGATATTGGGTCAACAAATATGTCGGCATCCGGGCACTGAGATAGGAACTTATTAATTAAAAATAGCCCTAGCCCTGGGAGCGTGTTCCGCGTGCTTGCAAGAAAGGCGAAGATTATTTTTCGGGATATTCCCACCCACTTTCCCACCACTGTGATTCCTGTTAGAGCCAGGATCTACAGCGGCATCCAGAATAGACAAGAGCTCAATCAGTGACGACTGGGCTAGATCCCGGGGGCCTAGCCTTCTGTCTTGGATCCCACATAGTTGTCGAAGAAAGGCACAAAATCGACTACCAGTGACTCGCCTTCAGGGAGGCCTGTGTCCGGCGGTGGACGTAAGTGAGACGAAAGTTCAGCACATCTAAATTTGAAATGTCAAATGCCAAAATGTCACACAATACACGCGCTAACAGCGTCCGGTGGGAACTCTGTAAAGCTTGACAACTAAGTATATGTGGGCGTGAAACCTTCACCTGGAGCCATACCATGATACATGTAATATTATTTACTTTTCTATGTAATGTTTTTGACCTTGTCAAAAACTTGAACTACCGCGCTTTTACACGATTTACTGAACAGTATTATTGAAAAAATAATAAATAGCTGATAGGGCCTTAGCAGTAGGTTAGAACGTCAGCCCCGCTAGGTTTTAGTCCTCCGCATTCACCCGTGGTCCTCTCCCGAAAGGCAATTTGTGCCTCGTTTGTAATAATGCTGTCTCCCACTATTTAGGTTAGGGAAGCAAAAAAAAATCATATGTATGCATTGCAATGCAGCGCATATGACTGCACTTCATCTGCCTTAACACTAATCTACCTCATAAAGAATCCGGGATACAAAGAATCTGCCATAAGAAGAATCTGTCGAAATATTACTTAAAGAAATCATGGTACTGCCCTTGGCTCTCTTATATTGGAAAATCTTTCAGTGCATATTGTCAGTAATGCTATTTTTAACATGGAATGGCACATGTAGGGTATTAAAGTGCTGGAAGCTGCGAGCACTATTTATTGAGAATGGAGGCGGATGCTTTTAATTGTATCTAGTGTACTCTTCGCGATTTTATTAACGTATTTTCAGTCTTTATACCAAGTAAGGTATTTTCCTTCCTTCAGTTTTTATACCTTACTAGGTATGTGTGTATATATTTATGTTATTTTATGCTTACGTACATATATAATTATGGATGTTCGCTTACATATGTCAATTGTATTTCTACTTGTAATTGTGTACCTACTTAGGTTTTTTATTGTACTTACTTAAATGTTTGTTTATTAATACTGACCCGCACCTATGTTCTCCCATGTTGTGAGCTTGACTGGTAGAGAATACTTTGGAATTAAGTCCACCCTTTGTACTTTTTGTGCAATAAAGTATTAAATAAATAAAAAAATATAAAGACTGAAAATGCGTTGCAGGCCAGTTAGTAAACTGGCCTGGTAAATGTTCTTTTACCAATATACATTATTAAAAGTGTTTCTCTGATATTATATGCATGTATTGTACATATAAACCTTCCTCTAGAATCACTAGCCAAATCGCTCCAGCCGTTCCCGAGTTTTAGCGAGACTAACGAACACCAATTAATCTTATAAAAAACTAGTGTCATGATGTTTGTTCCCAATAAACTCTTCTTGAACGTGACCCTTCAATAGCAAGTTGCTAGCTCCTAGCATGAATAAACATAACTCCGGCTCCTATTCCATACCAGGAAGTAAGGTGATGCATTTATCCCAGAATATGTAATTATATGGAATACAAATCAGCTTATATTAGCCGTAGAACCGATGACCGTTGGGGAAAAAGAGTTCTCGAGTGGAGACCGCGTCTCGGCAAACGGAGTGTAGGACGCCCTCAGGCAAGGTGGATTGATGATATACGCAAGATGGCTGGCAGAAGCTGGATGCGAGAAGCCGAACACAGTGGCGTGCAATCGTAGAGGCCTATGTCCAGCAGTGGACAAGTATGGGCTGATGATGATGATGATGACAAATAAGCTTGTCACCCTTGTACCCTATTGTCATTAAATAACACACCGGAAACGGTAGTGAGTTGAGACTGTCGCCGACTGCGCCGGAAGTCGGACTGAACGCATCAAAGTGCAACTTCCTCTCGGAACAATATCGTTAGCAAACTTCATAACGCGCTCGTATTGACCTAGTGGTCGGTTGTTCGTCGCCAGTTGCGAAATTAAACTTGCATAGAGCTCGGTACTGTCGGTGTGAAAAGTTGTTGCATATTATTTTATTATAGTTCGTGCATTTCATGAATGCGCACGGGCCTCAGATGTGAGAGTCGTATATGGACACGCTAGTTGACAGTTCAAACGAACAAAACTGCCACACACACATGCAAGGCCCGCGCGCATTCATGAAATGCACGAACTATACTTAGCGACCCGCCCCGGCTTTGCACAAGTTTAATGTTGATACAAAGTAGAGTTTTTTAGTGTTTGACTACCATCCTGCCTAATGTGTGTCTGTTTCTTTACTGTATTATGCATGTGATTTGCATATGAATCTTCCTCTGGAATCACTCTATGTGATAAAAGAAGCCGCATTAATATCCTTTGCGTTGTTTTAAAGATATAAGGGACCATAGGGACAGACAGCGGGAGGCGACTTTGTGTTATACAATGTCGGATCAGTGGTAGAATAATTTATGTGGTATAAATATATAAATACTAACTAGCTGTCTCGGCAAACATTTGTTTTGCCATAGAAAATCGCTTTTGTACCCCGCGTATTGGAGGAAATTCACCTTTTAAAACTTCACTGGACTTTTTGGACCACGTTTAATTCCAAAATTAGCCAAATCGGTCCAGCCATTCTTGTGTTTTAGTGAGACTAACGAACATCAATTCGTTTTTATATATATAGATATTATAAAAAATTGTATTTATGATCGTTACAAATAAAGTCAAAAACTAATGGACGCATAATTTCGTAAATTTTTTGACAATAAAAATTCCATTATCCCATAATTACAGAGGCTATTGCTTTATCCCGAAATTCCCACGGCGGCAGCGAAATAAATCTAAAAAGAAAGATTTATTTATTTATTAACAAAACATGCATTACATTATAGTTTGTGTACCCAATTTTGCTAAACAAAATTGTAACTTTAAAAAGTGTTACATATATACATAAACATCTTCACGTCTCCCAGAGGGATAGGCAGAGCCAACAAACCACTACCTGCTAAGATCGGGACACAGATAACTTGCCTCATCTACATTCAACAAGAAATGCCGCCTACTTCAGGATGTGGTTTCTTAATGATATGTCCAAAAATTATTTATTCAGGGCGCACCGTAAAGAACTCTTCATTCTAGACTTGTCTATTGGTCAGTAGGTCAGGTAGCTACCTACCTAATTTTAAAAACAAACACAACATTTGCAATCTGCTTTCGGAACACGTCTTTGGTATAATTTTATGGCATGACGTCATAATATTGCACGTAACATTGCAGAAAGGCGATGCGTGATATAATAATTGAATCATCTTTGTATGTAGTAACCGTTTCTTTATGGAGTGAACGGATATTAAAAGTTTATACCAGGGTCTTAACCGGTAATCCAAAATTGCAATTGCAAACGGTAATGCCGGCTTCGCAAAATGGCGGAATTGAAATAAAAAAAGCTATCGATGTAATGGGGAATTTTCAAACTTCATAAGTTTCTTATCTAGATGTCGCTAATAGATATCCAGGGGGACTTCTGTCAGTTATATTTTAGTTCATGAGTTTTCAACCCCATTCAAAGG
>SJJU01012659.1:0-14762 GCA_012932125.1 Conopomorpha cramerella
TTTAAACATTCTTATTTACTCATTACAGAGGTAAGTACAAAAAAAATATGAATAATTAATGAGAAAAGTCAAGGAGATTATAACAGATATAATAAAATATTAATATATCATTACGTGTGTGTATTTAATTATTATATTTAATTTACAAATTTATTACTTGTTGAGGTACCGTAAAATCTTTTCGTAATACTTGACATGACACATTTTACACCAATATATTAATTTCAACTGGCAAAGGTAGTGTTTTGAGTAGAAAATTACAGATTCAAGAAGTAACTCACTCTTTTTTATCCCTGACTTAATTTAAATCCATAATCCATATTATCCTCCTTTATTTAAATCCATAATTCCCGTAGGAACAGAATAACCCCCAGTAACTCCCCGATGCACAGCGTATACATGTACTTCATATTGTCATTAACACTCATCCGATGTCACCCTGTACATAACTACATCACACTTCATCCGTCCCAAAACGAGCAGATTCTGTATTTATAAGTGGTACGCTGATAGCTGTTAGGATTAGATTGATTAGCCATATAGAATATTGGCGTTTGGCCCCAAAGTCTCCGATCGCATTACAAACGAACCGTAAAACATTATACAAGAAATTGCAGGAAATAGCTACACTACGTAAGAGCGTACACGCGACGCCAGCTCAGCTCACACTGCGAACTGTACAGCTCAGCTTGTACAAGACTGTACTGGAGCGACCTAGCTAAGCCGCACGTCGTCACAGAAAACTGTGCTACACTACGTAAGAGCGCACACGCGACGCCAGCTCAGCTCACACTGCGAACGGTTTAGCCCTGCTTGAACACGACTGTACTGGGGCGACCTAGCTAAGCCGCACGTCGTCACAGTAAACTGAGCAACACTACGTAAGAGCATACACGTGACGCCAGCTCAACTCACACTGCAAATTGTCACACAACTTTATACAGAATAATATATGCATATGTATAGATAAATAGAGTGACTGTCTATTATATTAACGATATCTAAAAAAAATAACATTAAAAGAAAAGTTAAATGAACCAAGAATCATAGAACTAACGCAGCCACTCAAACTAAGATCACTGAGGGTTAAGCAGGAATAACAAAGATTTAAACTTCGCTCGTTGAAGCAAATTAATATCTTTTGAGATTTGTTTGAAAATCCTCTCAGTCTGAGTGGAGTTAGCCGTTGGATAATAAAGTAGGTGTTTAATTTGCAAAATAATTTGTTAGTAGTTAACATCGTGTCACGGGCAACCGTGGCAATATGCTGAGTCGGCGTCTCTTTTTTTTTGCTGACAGACACAGGAACGATAGATAGGAATGCTGCATTTATCATGTACTGTATGTGTAATCCATTGTACTGAATTATTGTTTATGTGTTTTTTGGCAAAAATAAATGAATGTCTATGTCTATGTCTAAAAGGTCTTTATTTTAAGAATCAAAATTTGAATCCTGAAAAAGGTGGCAATGTAGGAATTTACTTTGTAAGTGCGTCTGCCTACCCTCTTCTTCATATTGAGAGGCGTAGAAACTATACCTCTACAGCGGTCTACCATTTTTGACGTCACTTCATGTGTAAAAAAGCGTGCAATGCAAGTTTGTTTTTTTTTTCAATGCGTGCGATAAACAAGCGTTTGACCACCATCTTTAAGCAGTAATGTGGTTTCCGATGGAACACACTTGTTCATTAGGTACCTATTTACCCGCGACTTAAATACCTCCAGACTATACTGCGGCAACTGGAAAAGTAATGCATAGACTCCGGCAACTCATTGGTTACTCTCATTTCACTGTTTTTAGTATAACTATAACTATTAATCCGATTCTAAATGCCCTTTCACATTTGATACCCCACTTGATTACATTTACTCAATTCTTTTTTTATTCTCCACTTTCAACCATCATAACTTTTGAGTGTGTGCAGCGCTAGGGATCAAACATAGCTAAGAACAACGCTCACACGCATCAAATCATCTTTCTAACGAAAAAACTTTATTGTAATAGATTTATTAGTTCGAGACAGACAGACGTGTCAAACGTGTAACACCCCTCTTTTTGCGTCGGAGGTTAAAAACAACGGCAGTGTAGACCTACTAAACATTTTCTATACTGTGTGTAAAAGGACCCCGAGAAATGGTCTTAGAAACATTGTTGGGCTCGTCAATGCAACTTTGGCGCTAATGTGGGGAAAAAATATATTTCAAACCCACTACAAAATGTAATCCCCCGAAGCAAACGAGAGAGAAAAGAGATTAAAAATTTTTTTTCAAATTCCCCACATCGTCGCCATTGTAGAAGTTGTTCATATTGACGAGCCGAACATCGTTTCTAAGACCATTGCTCGGGGTTTTTTTAATGAAACGCGCACAAACATTATAACTCAGAATTGTTCACCGGGTATTTAGGCGCAAATATAATCAAAGACAAGCTCGAGCTTACCTTTGTTATTTTACGCGACGACGTTACGATGCAGTTGTGGTCACGAAAGGACTGGAGTACGGCTGCGACGTTCACTGGGTTGATACGAATCCGCAACTATCCTCAAAGAGGCACTGTTTCGGTACACAACTGATGACATCGACTGTTCCGAGCGATCGTCATGCCCCAGAAGTGGGAGAGTTGGCAACAAAACAGGGATACATACATACATACACTTCACGCCTGTCTCCCAGAGGGGTAGGCAGAGACTACAGATCTCCATTTGTCACGGTCCTGACATACCCCTTTCGCCTCATCTACATTCATACATCTTTTCATACATGACCTCCGGTTTCGAGTACTTTTCACGCCACCTTCCGCCAGGACATCACCAATCTGGTCAATGTCCTTCAGGGGCGACCTCTACTCACCCGGCCCATTACATCACCCATATAAATCTCTTTCGTCAATCGACTTTCATCCATTCTCTCCATATGCCCAAACCACCGAGGCATGCCCTTGAAACAGGGATGGACAAAAATAATTTGTATGGAGTCAAGAAAACGTGTGCGTTGAAAAGTGGCAGGCGCAAGTAGACGTGCACGTCTCCAGAGAATAGTCCGTACGTCGAGAGGCAGGTAGGGATGGATAGTGGTGGGCTTGTCCCTGAAAATACAAGGCGATCTTTTTTCCACACGAGATTGCCTTAGCCCTTTACCAGGCAGGGGATTATATATCCCACTTAATTTTGAACCCTAGTCCGTTGAAATACAGTCTCAATTCAATAAATTTAAAATAAACCTGCCTTTTTAAGGGTTATACAGCTGAAGATTATATTCGCGCCGATATACCCGATGAATGAGTTATGAAATGCTAGTATACTATGCTAGTTGCTAGTTTGCCACTTAGACTCAGGTTGTACATACAAAGCTAGAATCTATTGCCGGGTTCGTGCGCTGCTGGTATGTATAGAGAGAAACTTTTTTAATATCGGTAAAAGCTGGTTCTTGGCTGCGGGTGAGAAAAGCCGACGACGCCGTAGCGCAATAAACATACCCCACATTCATCTGTCACAAACATTTCCTTGTTTCTATAATCAATACATAGTGTATATTGTATTTTAGTATGTAGTAATTCATATTGTATTTATGTTCGTCCATTAAATTTAAAGTATCTGCTTATATATTGTTATACCCCATCGCGTTTTTACAATAGGACAACCAGGAGAACGGCAAAACGTCATCCATACCAGGTGGATTTGCCATTTACGCGAACCAAACGGTTTTGCGTCCACTTTCATAGTGCGTACCGCCAGGATGTGGAACGACTTGCCGGAGTCTGTGTTTCCTGCGCAGTATAGTTTGAAGGTCTTCAAGTCGCGGTTGAATAGGTACCTACTGAACAAGTGTGCTCCATCGTAGACCACATCGCTGCTTAACATCAGGCAGGATGGTGGTCAAACGCTTGTTCATAGTGATTAAAAAAAATATGTATTATAGTAATGTTTATATTTATAATAATTATGGATTTATTGATATCTATCTCTTTTTGCATATTTAGTTTTAAATTTCCTTTACTTATTGTCATTGTAATACTGACCCGCAGCTACCTCTTTCTCCCATGTTGTGGGGTTGACTGGTAGTTAATACTATCAGTATTAAGTCCGCCTATTGTACTTTGTTGCAATGAAGTATTAAATAAATAAATAAATATGTATATTAAATGGCAAATTTAAATAATGTTGCGTGTTCCCTTTCATTTAATACCTCACTTGAATATATATGAGAGCGTATGTGGTCTAGTTGGTGAGAGCGTCTGTGGTCCAGTTAGTCGGATCCTAGTACATAGCATAAAACAAAGTCGCCCCACGATTTTTGTCTCTATGTATGCTTAGATCTTCAAAACTACGCACCGGATTTTAATGTGGTAATCTTTAGTAGATTGAGTGGTCGTCAAGGAAGGTTTATGTGGTTTGTATATGAATATAATAGCAGAGAAACGCTGATAAAACAACCTTTGCCGGGTCAGTTAGTAAATAATAATATACAGGGTGGAGCCCGTAAGACGAGCGTGAATGTTACGGCGCGAAATTAACCAAAGATAAACATTTAGTTCGTCCAGTAGTGTGGAGGACAGGTAGCATTCAGGTTACCTTCGTTGTTTGCTCGACGTTTCAACACAGTTTCATGTGCCGTAGTCACGAGCTGACTGGAGTACGGCGGCGGCGTCGTTCGCTCGTTGGCTGCGAATCAACCGCGCCGTAAAACTTAAGCTATTAATATAATAATTTTGAATTTGAATGTAGGCTGTTAGGGTAATGTTGTCCCCAAACTAGGTATCATCATCATCATCATCATCAGCCCGTACCTGTCCACTGATGGACATAGGCCTCTCCAATTGCACTAGGTATGTATATAGGTAAATGAAACCAGCATCCGTACTTGGTGAGTGTTGTATTGTCACTAACTTTAGTTACAGAGTGCAACTTATTGCTTTTTAAGCATAGGTAATGTAAAAATAAACGTGAAATGAGAGATTGTTCATATTTCCTTGAACATAGGCATTTTCTGTTACAGCAATTCATATGTATATCCTGATGTTCTTAGTACTTTTGTTATTTTTTTAAAAGTGGCTCACCTTAACAAATTAATCGTACACATCGATTAATAAGAGTTGGCACGTTCACAGTACTCAAGCTAATGCAATTTTACCAATAGAGTATGTGAATGTACAGTAAGCAATTAAACTCTATGAAAAGCTATTTAAAAAAAAACGAAAGTGTGACGCTCGAGCAGTCCTCAACTGTATTGTTTATACTTATTTCAGTCGATGAGATTTTTTATAACATTTCAATAATACCTCAGTCACTATGGTCACTCTACGCAACGATCATCAAAGTCGGATAGCAATTGTACTGAAAAGTGGGTGCCCAATGGCACAAGAAACAACCAACCTTTATGATTATGTTGTACGTAATTAAATATATCAGGCTTTATTAGTACTAATTGTTAGGCAGAGTATGTCCTAATTTGTAGTAAGAAACTGAGTGTGAAATGTGCCTGGTTATTAATTTACTAGCTCACCCGGCAAACATTGTATTGTCAATATACATTATTAATAGTGTTTCTCTCCTATTATAATAGTATGTATGGTAAGTCAACTATAAATAATTGCTGTAAATCGCTCTATCTCTCCTCGCTCTGTTAATCCGTTGCGTAGTTTTAAAGATCTAAGCATACATTGGGATAGACAACGGGAGGCAATATTGTTCACCGGATACCTGTACAGGCGCGAATATAATCAAAGACAAGTTCGAGCTTACCTTAGTTAAAATTCATGATCTTCCTTTTATTTCTGACGTTATGTTACTTAGCAAAAAATAATCCTTCTGGTGAACCCTTTCGATCGGTATGATAAAGCTACAGGGTGATTTTTTTCTCGTGTAGCGGGTTCGGTTCTCTGTTCAAACGTGTGATTATTCAAAAATCTATGAATGCTATGAATATTTTTGTATGAAAAGATGTATGAATGTAGATGAAGCGAAAGGGGTATGTCAGGACCGTGACAAATGGAGATCTGTAGTATCTGCCTACCCCTCTGGGAGACAGGCGTGTAGTGTATGTATGTATTTTTGAAATTAAAATAATGTCTTCTTTCAGTGAAATGTTCTATCTACAATATTTAAGGTACTTTCCCTCCATGTGCCATGGCCGTGGGACGCCCTGTATACCCGGTGAACAATATTGAGTTAACGGGAGGCAACTTCGGTTTAAACTATGTATTGATTAAAGTAACTAGATGACGTCAACAAAGAGGGCATAGAAAGAACTAAAAGGCTTAAGAGGCGCTTGTGTGAAAAAGATTTATATCTATCATGTGGCGGGGACAAAGAATGTGTGTCAAGGTCATAGCAGGTGGGTGTCTATCGTGTCTGCTTATTTTTGAGAGACAGACATGAAGCTTTGTTTGTATGTACATATCTAAATATATAAAAGGAAAAGCTGACTGAATGACTGACTGACCTACTGACTGACTGACCGACTGACTGACTGACTGACTGACTGACATATCAACGCACAGCCCAAACGGCTAAACGTAGACTCTTGAAATTTGGAACGGACGTAGCTTAGGTACCATAGGGGTGCACTAAGAAAGGAATTCCTGAAATTACCATGGGAACGGGAATTAACGGGATAAAACGTTTGTATGAAAAATCTAAACCGCTCAAGGTAGACGTTTGAAATTTGGGGTGCATGTACCTTGATACACTTAAAGCTTATGTGCAACAGGCTATTGGAAAATTCCCATGGGAACGGGAGTTATCGGGATAAAACTTTTGTATGATGAACCCTTCAAGTTAGACGCTTGAAATATAGGATGCAGGTAGTAAACTACGCGAATGAAATCGCGGGGCGTCCACTAGTTAAGTATAAGGATATAATTTTAACGAAAATCGAACCAATTTCCAGTACCTACTAGTTGCCCCTACAAAAAAAAATACGGTAGGCCTGTTAGGCTACTACCGTTAGTCTTAATAGCACCTTTAATTTTATGCTTTGCTGTAGTCGAAATAGAGCTCAAATTATTTCAAATGAATAAGTAACTGAGTTTAATTGATATGCTTAATTTATTGCTAAAGTTTTGTGAAGTCTGTCGACAGTTTCCTTTTTTTCGTAGCAAAAAAAAGGGAACAAAGAGAAGAACTTTGTTTTGTGTCCCTTATTTTTCTTTTTACGGATAAAATATAGCCTTATACACCTACGCATTTTATTTTGTCCATTTTAAGCGGTGTCGCGAACAGAAACCTGGATCACAGATAATATAATAACTCATGTATAAAGAAAAAAAAAATCGCTCGATCTATAATCGGATCAAGATCGATTGTCAATTTTGTGTTGACGGTTTTGTATTTCGCCATTTTGTTTTCGGTAAAATGCACATGGATTCGGTAAATTCAAATTCTCATCGACATTACATGACAAATAATTCCCCATGCCTGTATTAATGACTTAGGTATCACCACATTTTGAATAAATTATGAATGAATTCAGTTTTTGTAAGGCAGAAATTAGACGATACGTTTTGATCTCAGTTTTACCAGAGTCATGATTGTGATTGACGGATTTCCTATCGTCTAATATAGTGAATGATGTTTGAATTAGTATTAGTAGTCATTCCTTAAATCATGACTGATGGAATTGAATGACGCTTGCATGGGCGTCTAATGTCTGCCTAAAATATATTCTTCGATTGTTATCTCTAAAATGTCTTGATCCCTAAACACTTTTGATGTGTGTAGATGACACACCAGAATGCACACAACAATAATAACCCGATTGGTCCGGGGTAAAGACAAAGTAAGCTCAACTTGTCCTTTGATTATATTCGCGCCCGATATACCAGGTGAACATATTGAGATTAAAGTTAGATAAAATAGATTAGATAACACTCACGCCCTGTAATCCCAAAGAGGGGAAGGCAGAAGGCACTTGCTAAGCAAAATCCCACGTTCACCAAAGCGTATTAACCCAAACGTGACAGGGGGTGAGCCCATCGCCGTTATAGGGTTTCAACACACCTTGTGGTGTGCGGGTTTCATCACGATGTTCACCGTACGAGCGTTGCGTTGCGTACATAGGCTCTGAAAAAGAGTCCCATTGGTACACGTCCAGTAGCTTAACAGTAGCAGTAACTTCCCGTGCCGTAGCCAGCTACCAAATAAAAAACAAATACACTTCACGCCTTTTAATCCCAAAGTGGGGTAGGCAGAGGCACTTGTTAGGAAATAAAATAAAATTGCACTTGTCACTACCAAATCTAGCTAAGAATTCGGACTAAGTTTTGAATATTGTGTATAATTATTGTTAGATAGTTTTTTAATAAAACGCGCAAGAACTTTATATCTGAGCGTCTGTGGTCCAGTTGGTCGGACCCTTGACTTGTAACCGGGAGGTCCCGGGTTCGAGTCCGCCTACTGGACGTGTACCAATGGAACTCTTTTTCAGGGCCTATGTACGCAACGCAACCCTCGTACGGTGAAAGACGAGAATACGCTTGGTGAACCGTGGGCATATGCTTATGAAGCAAGTGCCTCTGCCTACCCCGCTTTGGGATTAAAAGCCGTAAATTGAAGTGTATATACAAGTAAGGATTTTTCAAAATACATCCCGTAAGGTGGTAAAAAAGTGGGTAGAAGTGAATATGAGAAAAACATTAATTTTGGAGATATAGTACTTAAACATGATGGTAGT
This sequence comes from Conopomorpha cramerella, assembly GCA_012932125.1. Lineage (NCBI taxonomy): Eukaryota > Metazoa > Arthropoda > Insecta > Lepidoptera > Gracillariidae > Conopomorpha > Conopomorpha cramerella. The sequence continues at coordinate 8,671 of SJJU01012659.1, forward strand.
ATTCTTGAATAGATTTAATACTGAAACTGCACGAATGAAATTACAGGACGTACGTGGTATCAAATAAGATATGTAATTCTATTTTTAGCGTTATTTCGTGGTGCACCACTTGTTAATATTCCAAGAGATTTTCAATTTCCATAACATTAAGTTTACTGTTTATTTCCTTACAAATGGAACGAAATCCCCCGACAATAAATATCTCATGGGTATCGTAAGAACCGTTGTATTAAAGAAATAAAGAGGTATTGAGAGCACTTGCAAATGTAAACTTCAGAGTACATTCCTTTATTTACCTGCAACTATACGAAACAGACCAACTTTCGTAAATTGGACTCCTCATCCTAACAAAATACGAGCGCTGGAAGATCATTTAGAAGCGATAATCTGTTTACTTGGATCTGTCCGCAGCGTTTTCAATTCAGAACTATTTCGAACGCATTTCTCTATTTGAACTACCTCTAGAGATAAAGATAGTTGGTATACGAAAGTCGCTTTAACTTGAGCTGTATTCTGATACAGTTTTTGAGGAAATAACGTCCAATTTACCATGCTAATGTTTACGTCAGCGTGAACTTATAGCAACAATGAGTCTTTACAGTAACTGTCGGGAGGTGATACTAAATTTTATTGTTATTTAAATTTCGAACGAGTTGTAGAATTTTGCCCGAAGTGAAAATAAAGAGGTATTTAAAGTGTGCAATTTATTGTTTTTTCCAAGTGGCGAACAATAGCGGGATATTATTGTGTAATGCAGGACTTAAACTTTGTTTTGTGTTCTATGAAGTCAAAAGATGTTAACAATGGCCATTATAATATTGTGAATCTGTATACATATTAAAAGCAGAGAGCCGAAATTCAAAAAGAAATTACACGATGTCCTCACAAAACGCTGTTTTTACACAATTGTAGAATTTTTAGATTGTGGAACGTTGTACGATGATTGTAACCAAATGCAATAATTATTGAATGTAATGACTAATTAATTATTTATAATATTGTACCTATTCTAGAAATAAGTGCTAAATTTTTTCATGCTAATATTGGCGAAATGTTAATGAAACTTATTTTAATGATACCATCACATGTACCACATTTCAGGCAAATAAAGTATATTCTATTCTATTCTATAATTATTTGCTAAAGATATATTTTTTTGAACAAGCATTTGACCACAATCCGGGCCCACTTCATCTTGCTAAACCTATGGGTCAGTGATGAATGAAGCAGTCAGGGCTTTGAGTTTTAGACAGACATTAGACGCTCATGCAAGCGACATTCAATTCCATCAGTCATGATTTATGGAATGACTACTAATACTAATTCAAACATCATTCACTATATTAGACGATAGGAAATCCGTCAATCACAATCATGAAAACGTATTGTCTAATGTCTGCCTTACATAGATAGATTTCATCATCATCATCATCAGCCCATACCTGTCCACTGCTGGACATACGCCTCTCCAATTGCACGCCACTGTGATCTGTTTTCGGCTTCTCGCATCCAGCTTCTGCCAGCCATCTTGCGTATAACATCAGTCCACCTTGCCTGAGGGCGTCCTACACTCCGTTTGCCGAGACGCGGTCTCCACTCGAGAACTCGTTTTACCCAACGGTCATCGGTTCTACGGCTAATATGGCCGGCCCACTGTTTTCGGCTATATAGATTTAGCTCAGTAAAATCAACAGAAATACAAAAGCAGCAGAAAGGCTTCACAAAATAACTGCTATCAAATTACAAAACAATTTTGCTCTCGAAACGAAACTGCATTAAGTAGTCGAGATCGTCAGTGAATCAGGTTAGTGTTTAACACGTTTTGGGCTGAATTTGGATCGTAATTTGGGGCAATTCAGCTCCGAGCGGCATTGCATAGGGCCGACTATTTTGAGCTTGCTAATGTTACTATAGGCAAACAAGTTAACAGAGAGCCCAGCGGGGTTGGTCGTAACATTCTGAGGGGACTTTCAGAATTCAGAAAGAAAGGAAGTTTCAGAATTTGAGCGTATATACTTACAATCGTCAAACCTTTCTTATCTTGGGACTGCATTTGAAATATTTTCTTTTCATCAAAAGATAATCATTGAAATCGGTTCATAAATGACGAATTTGTCGGCGAACAAGCATAAAAAAAACATAATTATGTACCCTATAACTACGATCCAATTGAGAAATACACGGTTTTTCCACTACTACATTTTTGGAGTCGCGTAAAAATACTTCTGTTTTGCAGTCACTTAAAATACTCCTGTATTTTAGAGTCGCTTGAAAAATACTCCGTGTTAGGAGTCGCTTAAAAAGATTTCTGTATTTTAGAGTCGCTTAAAAAGACTCCTGTTTTGTAGTCGCTTAAAAAATCCTCTGTATTTTAGAGTCGCTTAAAAAACTCATGTTTTGTAGTCGCTTAAAAAGACTTCTTTATTTTAGAGTCGCTTAAAAAGACTCCTGTTTTGTAGTCGCTTAAGAAGTCTTCTGTATTTTAGAGTCGCTTAAAAAACTCCTGTTTTGTAGTCGCTTAAAAAGTCTTCTGTATTTTAGAGTCGCTTAAAAAAACTCATGTTTTGTAGTCGCTTAAAAAGTCTTCTGTATTTTAGAGTTGCTTAAAAAAACTCCTTTTTTATAGTCGCTTACAAAGTCTTCTGTATTTTAGACTCGCCTAAAAAACTCCTGTTTTATAGTCGCTTAAAAAGTCTTCTGTATTTTAGAGTCGCTTAAAAAAACTCATGTTTTGTAGTCGCTTAAAAAGTCTTCTGTATTTTAGAGTTGCTTAAAAAAACTCCTTTTTTATAGTCGCTTACAAAGTCTTCTGTATTTTAGACTCGCCTAAAAAACTCCTGTTTTATAGTCGCTTAAAAAGTCTTCTGTATTTTAGAGTCGCTTAAAAAAACTCATGTTTTGTAGTCGCTTAAAAAGTCTTCTGTATTTTAGAGTTGCTTAAAAAAACTCCTTTTTTATAGTCGCTTACAAAGTCTTCTGTATTTTAGAGTCGCTTAAAAAACTCCTGTTTTATAGTCGCTTAAAAAGTCTTCTGTATTTTAGAGTCGCTTAAAAAAAGCTCATGTTTTGTAGTGGCTTAAAAAGTCTTCTGTATTTTAGAGTCGCTTAAAAAACTCCTGTTTTAAAGTCGCTTAAAAAGTCTTCTGTATTTTAGAGTCGCTTAAAAAACCCCTGTTTTAAAGTCGCTTAAAAAGTCTTCTGTATTTTAGAGTCGCATAACAAAATCTCTGTTTTGTAGTCGCTTAAAAAGTCTTCTGTATTTTAGAGTCGCTTAAAAAACTCCTGTTTTATAGTCGCTTAAAAAGACTCCTGTTTTGTAGTCGCTTAAAAAGCCTCCTGTTTTGTAGTTGCTTTAAAAGACTCCTGTTTTGTAGTCGCTTAAAAAAACTTCTGTATTTTAGAGTCGCTTAAAAACTCCTGTTTTATAGTCGCTTAAAAAGTCTTCTGTATTTTAGAGTCGCTTAAAAAAACTCATGTTTTGTAGTCGCTTAAAAAGCCTCCTGTTTTGTAGTTGCTTTAAAAGACTCCTGTTTTGTAGTCGCTTAAAAAGACTCCTGTATTTTAGAGTCGCCTACAAATACTCCTGTTTTGTAGTCGCTTAAAAAGTCTTCTGTATTTTAGAGTCGCTTAAAAAACTCCTGTTTTATAGTCGCTTAAAAAGTCTTCTGTATTTTAGAGTCGCTTAAAAAGATTCCTATTTTGTAGTCGCTTAAAAATACTTCTGTAATTTGGAGTCGCTTAAAAGTAGGTTTAAACCACATTCAGTATTAACAGTAATTATCTTTAAAACATCATGTTTGAATTTTTGGTTTGTAATGAGTACCTCAGTAACTGAAAGCTGTTGCTTATTTCTTGAACATACTCTGATCGTGTGTAGACATTTTTTCTTAAATTGGTTTTTGTGTGTGTATTTTGGTAAGCACGTCAAGCGAAATGCGCACGTATTGTTATATGCTTTAGAAGTTTTTCTTCTAAAAACATTCTCACCATCTTGCAGGCCATATTCGCTGCAGCTCATTCTCAGTTACCCGCAGCTCGGTTCTCGTAAAATCATAATTAAATTCCAACACTGAGAAACATTGAGGTCACAAAGGCATACTGACTTTCACATTTTAATGCAGACAAAAAGAGTCCTAAGTGTTATGGGGTAAGAAGGTCGATTGCATAGAAGTTTTTACGTACTCTTTAAAGGTCAAAATCGTATAATTAAAGCAAATTCCACACTTACAAGTATATTCTATATTTATTACATTAAAAAAAAATCTTCATCATAATCTCATCATCTTTAAATTAGGTTACCTGGAAGAAATCGCCATGAACGATAAGGTCGCCTTTTGCAATTTTTCCATTGTAATTTTTTACATTCGTTATGTACAGTGTGCAATAAAGAGTATATTCATTCATTCATTCATAATCAGCGTATATTCGTCCACTACTGACCATAGCCCTCTCCAATTGCACACCATTGTGGTTTGTTTTCGGCTTCTCGGAACCAGCTTCTGCCAGACATCTTTCGCAAATGAAATACATCTTGATTGAAGGCGTCCTACACTCCGTTCGGCAAGACGCGGTTTTTACTCAAGAGATCTTTTCCCCCAATTGCCATTGCTTCTGACTAATATGGCCAGCCCATAATCTTCATAGAAAAATATGATAATTCCAAATACTAACGAATACAAAAATGTCTGTTTTTCTTTGACGCAAAAATAAATTGAACCTAAGTATAATAATATATAGTAAGCTTCTTATGATCACAGTGGCATGCAGTTGGAGAGGCCTATGTTCAGCAGTGGATAAATATAGGCTGATTATGATGAATGATGACACATTATGCCATGACATCGAGATTTATTTCGAAACGATTTTTCCTTATTTCCTTATGTCCGCCGTGTGTGTGCGCTATTGTAGTAGCTTTTTTCCGTAGTAAATATTATGGGTATGGTAGCCACAGATATTATTAAAATTTCATACTAAATATCGTACTTATAGTGTGTAAAATCTAACGAATCCTTTTTAACAGCTATCCACTGAATATATTGATTGTTAAGTTTCCAAAATACACACATCAAAAGTGTCTCGGGATCAAGAACATTTCTGGCTCTAAAAAATCTAATCTTCTGCATTGGTCTCCTACCTAATTCCCATGCCTGTATCAATTACTTATCACCACATTTTGAATAAATAATTAATGAATTCAGTTTTTGTAAAATATATTCATGATTGCAATCTTCTAAAATGTACTTGAACCTTGTACTGTATTGTACTTGTAATGTACTTGACACTTTTGATGTGTGTATATGCAGGACAGCTGTAAAAAGGGAACTGTTAGATTTGCCAGGATATAGTATGTTTTGATAGAGATTTCTTAGTAACAGTAGATAAAGTTTTAACCGACAGCAAAATATAAGAAGCTTCTCAATGAGAAGCTTTCAAAAACGACTAAAAAAACGATCTGTCAAGGATATTGGGGAACAACAGAGATTTTCTGTTTAAAGAAAACTCATTATATCATATTTCTTCGATATTTTGGTCGGTTTAAAAAAAACGTGTGAGTACACTTGCCTTTTCCACCCTGTATAATATGTTGTGTGTGGGAGACGTTAAGAAACGTTAAGTGTCATCTGTCAACGCAGGCCTGACATACAACTTTATTTTTTACTAGCTTTCAACCCGCGGCTTATACCACGTGGACTTCGGTTATATTGCGGTATAAAGGACAACTATAAGAAAACTTATCATTCCTACGGAAAAATCTAAGTTTGCCTCGGGAATATATTTTTTTCCGAGATAAAAAGTACCCTATTATTTAATCCGAACTTCTAACTTTACGTATGCAAAATTTCAAAGCAATCGGTTTAGTATTTACGGCGTGAAAGCGGAACAAACACACAAACTCACTTTCCGATTTATAATATTAGTAAGGATACATATAGAGGTACATCCTCTTAGGCGCATCTTTCTAAAAACCCTAGTGAGTAGTTATTTTGACGTCAAAGTAAATCCGGTCACCGAACTTTCGTCGCGTCCATCGATTCGCTAATAGCCTTTGGAACAAAGTGTGATTTTAGTGCCTACGGAAATGGCACTTGGCT
>SJJU01012661.1:0-16480 GCA_012932125.1 Conopomorpha cramerella
GTCGCCCCAGAAGGACATGTACAGACCAGATTGGGGATGTCCTGGCCGAAGGTGGCGTGAAAAGTACTCGAAACCGGAGGTCATGTATGAAAAGATGTATGAATGTAGATGAAGCGAAAGGGGTATGTCAGGACCGTGACAAATGGAGTTCTGTAGTCTCTTCCTAGCCCTCTGGGAGACAGGCGTGAAGTGTATGTATGTATGTTTTATGTCTCCTACTACTGGGTAAAGGTATCACCCCGTTAAGTCCACTAATACCTAATTTGGGTCAATTATATATAAAAAAAATTGAATGTCTTCAAGTATTAACTACTAGAGTAGAAATTATTATTGCAATATAAATTGAAAAGTAATCTAAAATGCAAATTACCCAACGATTCAATTAATCTCTACCGAGGTGACACCTCGACTAGTAATTGGACGGGAATGGGCCAAAGTTTCTAGAACTCTCCGCTCGAGTCGACTACATGAAAAGGCTTTTGAGTGAAATACTCCAAAGTGACATTAGCAGACCAGTGCGTCCCGCTCCCTCATATAAAGCCAGCATGAGAGGCACATAAACTCAAGCCTAAGTTTATACAAGCTGTGCAAAGCAGATTTCTGAATCAGGAGTCCTTGTGTAGCCGTCTAACCTCTAAAGACGTAAACCTATTAGAACAGTAAGTTTTTAATTTTTTAAACCGTCATGTAAAGTACAAAAGATAACGAGTAAAATATATAACTGTAAGTACTATAAAATATATGTAAAAAAATGTTAAACACTGGAAATAAAAAAGAATATGAACAGTTTCTATACAAAATGCATGATAAGTAGCACATTGCTGTTTGGTGTAGGCCTACAAACTTAAGGTTGTGATTTTTGTTGTGACCCCAATTGCATCCTCGTGAATACCTAGGGCCTAGTACCTCAGGCAACGCTCTTACGACGAAGGAAATCTTGACAGCAAAATTCGCTAACCAACATATTTGTGAACACCTATAGAAATGTTTCTTGGTTTAATTTAACTGGGCAACGTAAACTAAATAAATAACCATAAACGTTTGCTGACATGGGGTGCATTTGCTGAACAAGTTCCCCTTTGTTATTAAAGGCATGATAACACATGTTAGTGCTTCAACGGTAATTTATCAATATCCATAGTATTAACAAAGTCGTTTTCCACTGTTTTCGATATATCTATGTATGAGTAGATTTTTAAAACTATGCACCGGAATTTAATGCGGTTTTGTTTTCAAATAGTGTAATTCTTTAGGAAGGTTTATATGTACAATATACACATAATACAGTAGAGAAACACTGACAACTCGTGTGAATCCGGGGCAGGTCGCTTGTTAAGTCATAAATTCGTCGAAAGGCATTTCCCGTCACCACAAAATCCGGGCTCCAACGACGTTGCCGGGTCGCTCCGCAAACTTGTAATATGTACCTAAATCAGTGGTCACGATCCAGTTAACCACCAATTCTCGTAGTCAGTAGATTCATTCACTTACTCTAATATATGGCTATTAAACTCGAGATTTCATTCAGTTCTAAACTTTTAAATGTACAGACTTGATATGCATGGTATACAATTATTATTTATTAATAGCCTACTGGATCCCACTGCAGGGCAAAGGCCTCTCTTCCCTTTCTCCACTCTTCCCGATTTTGCGCTCATGTCCACCAGTTTTTGTTCTGGCGGACGATCTCGTCGCACCATCTCTTCCTTGGGCGGCCCCGTTTTCTCTTGCCGTTCGGTGGGAGCCAGCTCGTCACTTTATTTGCCCAACGATCCGGTGACATACGCGCAACGTGGCCAGCCCAATCCCATTTAAGCTGTGCCGCTTTTCGAGCTACATCCACAATCTTTGTTTTGGCGCGCAGCTCTGTGTTTCGGATTCTATCCACTAAGTGGACTCCGAGAATGCTGCGCTCCATATTCCGTTGGCAAACCCCAAGGCGGTACTTTTGAACGTCAGTCAAAGACCAAGTCTGAGCTCCGTAGGTAAGGACGGGTAGGATGCACATGTCCATTAGCTTGCGCTTTAAGGAAAGGGGTAGATTTCCTTTCATAAAGTTTTTCATGGACCAGAAGCTCTTCCAGGCATTTTCAATTCTTCGTTCGACTTCTTTGTCTTGTCTGGCCTGGAAGGAGACTATCTGGCCCAAATAGACATATTCCTGGACATATGCTACTTCCACTCCATCCACATCCACTGTGTGCTCTCTAGAATTTGTCATGACCTTTGTCTTTGACATATTCATTCTAAGTCCAACCTCGAGGCTTGCTTTGCTGAGGTCTTGCAGCATGGATTGTAGCTCAAGGGCTGAATTGGAAAAAAGGACAATGTCGTCGGCGAAACGAAGGTTCGTTAACTTCGCCTCACCGATTTCAACGCCTCTTTTCTCCCAATTTGGCGACAGCTTGCGGAATACTTCTTCCAGAGTGCTTGTGAAGAGTTTTGGAGAGAGGGGGTCACCCTGCTTTACACCTTTGGTAATGGTATACAATAGTAAAAAATTAAAGTGCACTAAACAAATTGTGTAACATTAATCTGGAATAACTTTTAGGAAGAGGTGGTACGACGAGATCGTCCATCAGTACAGAAACTGATGATATCAGCGCAGAATTGAAAAGAGTGGAGAAAGGGAATAGAGGCGTTTACTCTGCAGTGGGATCCAGTAGGTTAGTAATAATAATAAAATCATAAACTCTCATTTCACTCTACCTACCCCGCTTTGGGATAAATAAGTTGTGATTTTTTTATACTTTATTAATACCTGTAGGGCCTAAATTGAACCACAAAAAGGTATAACTATATAGTTATGAGCAATGTATCAGTGGTGACGTTACAAATAAAAATGGATCCTTGTTCGAACAATGAGCATACGCCAATTTTAATGATTGGCCAGTAAATTGATCATTTGCATAAACTACTAACCCCAATAAACGTTGTTTTATATTAATTTCGAATTCGTATCTACATGGTGTGGTGACGGCGAATAGAATACATGTGTCACAACACCAGCCCAACTTTTCCCGTCATGGGGGTCGTAAGAGACGACCGAGGGAGCTCTCCAGAGGACGGGCAGCAGCGCTCTCTGTGAGTTAAACCACAACACCACTGCGATCGCCAACCCGCCTGCCAAGCGTGGCGATTACTTGCATTTCACCCCAAATGACGGATCTCATTGGGGGAGGCCCTCGTCCAGCAGTGGACGTTATGTGGCTGATGATGATCTACATATAATTTGTCGCTCAATCCACTTATTTTTTTCTACTAACAAACACAATAAAAAAAAGAATTAGCGAAATTGATGCAACGGTTCACGTATGATCACCAAGGAAAATAGGATCCCTACTTCCTCCATTTATATAGATAGATAGATAGGTACATCGCAACAGTCTGCTCTGGCACTTTGCAAAAGCGGATATTCAGAGACCGTCAGCCGAGATCACTTCAGCATATATGTTGTAATATCCGATTTGAGATTTCATTGCATTTAAACGAGGAGTAGTTTAAATATAGGGGTAGCGTTAACGTATTTATTAGTGAGCGGGCACGATCGACTCTTATTTCCGATTGCTCGAGATTGCGATGCATAGTAATATGTTTTTGTAGAGTTATTGCTGTACAGTTGAGTGGACAGAACTTTTGAGTACAATTTTCCTATATACGTCACTTCTATGCAATGGGTAACCCCATGAGGTGACGACATTTTTTTCAATGCATTACCTCTATAAATAAATTAACTTTTTTTTAATGAAACGCGCAAAGATATTTTAACTCAATATTTGATTCGTTCACCTGGTATATAGGCGCCGCGTATATAATAAACTTTATCTGGTGATAATAAGGAAAACAACATTTCTCAAATTTCACTCTAACTACAAATTAATAAATAAATATTAAATATTTTACAACAACACACACATTGTCTTCATCCCTTAGTAGCTCATGTTATGAAATTCAGATAACGAAATATACTACGTATAACTATATGTAAGTGTTTTATTTACATTCTTATATATATAACACCCAGACACATCCGACAAGTACTTAAAAGCTTATCACCTAAATACCTGTCAGCGGTGGGAATCGAACCCACGACCCTATGCAATAGAGACAGACACGCTAACCACTACATCAACGGGCCCGTACAAAAGAAAACCGCATCAAAATCAGTTGCGCTGTTTTAAAGAAGTTATGATATTAGAATGGATTGATAAATAAATTAATTAGAACGTTGTTTGATGCTCAGTCAGTGAAGTCTATCGCCGTGAACTATTAATCAAGAAGTTTGTGTAGCAGACAAATATGGGGTCGTTAATCTGCCGGAATTCACTCACAGTGATAAATTATATTTCCTCAGCTGCTGTGAATTGCTGGGATATTAAAACATTTCGTATGAGTTATTTTTAATCCTGGCATTACATTTGTTTATTTGGATATTATTTATGATATGTGGGTGTTTGCTTAACATGCGTGCATCTGCTCACTGTGTTTGGTATAATATAGGAATGTAAATTATTTTTCGTGATTTGGTTGCTTACCCTGCTTTTGGGATTACAAGGTGTGAAGTGTTTTTAATTGATATTTAACAGAAACATTAATGAAATCCAATATTTTTTTCCGTATCGTAAGAAAATGGTTTTATAAGGACCGTCTGTCTTCTTAAATAGTATATTATTTATCTGTACTTTATATAATGTTCTAAGCTTTTAGGACGTATTAAATTTATTGCGACTCACGCCAGTTTCCGAGATAAAAATTCAAGCATTTTTATGCTTTTGACGAAAGTTAGAAATACTTTTGCAGTCAAAAAGTCTGTGCAGTGAAAATTACCTCGAATTGTTCTCAGTCCGTATTTTGTAAATTACAATATCGTGATGGAGATGGAGTATGACTCGACTTTCCAAAAACTTTTAAATTATTTTTGTTACATACATTTCTGCTACCCGTGGGAATGCTGCTGGTTGTGAGTACATGGTAACTTAATAAAACTTACGTTACGGTACGGTGCTGTACGTGGTAACTTAGTTTTAATACCATTAGGTACCCACGTTCAGTGCAACTCAAAATTTAGAATCGATGAAAAACAAAACGAAAAATAAAGAGAATTCAAACTGACTGACATAATACCAGAGAACGACTTTAACTATTGGGTAAGGAACGTTCACCTTTTATAATCATTTAAGTTATCGCCAATAAACAGTTTGAGAAGTATTTCTGAAAAGTAGATGAATCTAATATCACTAAAACATTACCAGAGGTAGAAATTGAACCCACGAAAGTTGCCCAAGAGGCAGGCTCTAACCACTAGTCCAACAACAGGCGTCATATCGTCAAATCCGGAGTAGCGTCACTTTTAACTTTGTCTGAAAATAATCCACTGCACGAAGACGGCTGGATGACACTGTAAGTGTATTTTTACGTCAGTGAATTTCCACCAGAGAATGTGTGAATTTATGTCTTCGTATTTCATTTGTCAAATGCTAGGTGTCCGACGATGAATATGAAACGTAGCTTGGTAGTAAAAATAGTTTTATGTACCTACAGGAAGTGCAAAAGTTGTACTGAATACAATTTTATTGTGTAAGGATACGTGCTACGACGTAGCGTTGAACGTCTACGCCGCGTAGACAACTATGGCGTAGCCCGGGGTTACATCATTTCAACTTTCTTGTTTTTTTTTTTTATTTGCAATACATTTAGTGTTACAATGCATCACATCGCACAATCTTATTTAAAATTTCGATTATTGCAAAAACATTCACGTTATCTTATACTTTGATAAAATACACGAAAGCATATCTTGAATAAAACCAGTGAAGCATACTACCGTCTCTCTAATCATATGATTAAGTTTCTTTGTGTTGGCAACACTTCCCGGGCGTGTTACACAATGCCTGGCTCGTAAAGTTGGCTGCCTTCAACTGTTTGTATTTTAGCACAAAGGAAAAGCCTTTTTTTGCTCGTATCTAAGCAGCTAATGCCGATACTTGTTTCCGCTAGCGATGAACACAAAAACGTTAGATTGCAAACAACTTTATTTCAGCGTACATCTAAAGATGTGAAACAAATAAACCTGGAGGTACATGATATACAAAAAGTGAAAACTGTAAAAGCCGTGAGACTTTAATAAGTTATTATTGAGTTTTGCACAAACCGCCTATTAGTAGATAAATATTATTAGTTAAGTTAGAGTTAAGGTTAGTATTTTCAGTAGATAAGTAAATAAATTCTTCAAAAACGCCGACAATAACGTTGTGCCAAATAAGTTGCAATATCGTTTCATATTCATGGTTAAGTTAGTACTATATTTCATAAAACTAAAGAAAAACGTAATCAGTATCCCGATTCACTTTTTATACCCGATGACTTTGTATGAAAGTTGAAAGACGCTTACTAAGTAGTCTGAAATAAAATCGATCCAAACTATAGGTAGAGTAATGGTGTACTGAGCTAATTTGGTTATTTCACACTATAGGAAAAAAAGTATTTGCTATACTCACAATAAAATAACTCTTCTCTGTGGACGAGTCACCACCAGCACAAAATTACAAAAAAGATGCCAGGGTCAACTTAGCCCACGTAATCTGAGCCCGCGGGCTCAATTGACGACATACATATTTTTTCGAAGTCAACTCGACCTGTTCATACATCGCTCTGGCAGTGGGCTAATTTAATTGAAAAAAAAATATGAAAATAATTCCTTTCAACCGCTTCTTCGCAGTTTCACTTATTCCCTTTTCTTGTTACTTAACATCACACTTAGTTAATTGCGGGTCGAATTGACCATCAAATCAAAACGTATGTAGTCAATACAGCCCGCGGGCTAAAATATGTGTGCTAAGTTGACTCTGAAATCCCAAAAAAAACGTCACAGCAAGTAAACATGATTTTGTCGAATTAGTCAAAACAATAAGGGCCATAAAGCACTCATATACCGGCAGTTTGTTGAATAGAAGCAATAACGGCGATGACTCGCAACGGTTTACTGGCGACCCTGAGCGCGCTCGTAAACTCGCTGTGACGTACATCTGAACCTCTGACCAGATTATCTTGATCTTCAATTTCTTAGTACTGTCATAAAACATAAGTTCAAGTATAGAGATGAGTTTATACGTTTGTTTCACGATTCCCGTAGATGGTATTACATTGCAGACGTCACCGCGGCCATACGCCTACGTGCTATGTGAATTAATACGAAATGTGGACGACCCGGCGATCGTTCATGCAACTCGGAATTTTGACTAGGAAATTGAGGCATATAAAACCAAACCTGACAATCTTCACTTTATCTAAATTTCAAAGAAGAAGAAAAGAGAAAAACATTTATTCTACATAGGGCGTAACTTTGAATTTTGGAGCATTTGGCGTTTTTTAGGTTATGTCCTATTGGATATAGCCATTTTTGTAATCCGTCATTTTTCTATTCCATTTTCCTAATTACATTCACAGTCTATTTTTGCGAAAAAGTAGACATCGTCGGGTTTGGTTTTACATTCTTCAAGAAGTGGCTTATCTCAGTTGAAGGGTGCTTAAGAATTATTGGCATACATTGGTAACACCGGTTGTTTTTTTTTAATAGTCGGTTACTTTTTTAATTGCAGAGGACGTCAGTGGGTTGACATGGTTTTTTAATAATCTGGGATTTGAGATGTATTTCTTCTTCTACAATACAGTACATAAAACGCGATCTGTGAATGTATGACCCATCGTTGATATTTTGACAATTTTATCCACCACTATATAATATGTAGTGTCACCGTAGAATTGTACATATTGTCTGTTTATGATATAACTACAACAGATTGTAAATAGCATCTATATACCAAACAAAGATGTCTACCAACAACCAACATAAACATAATATAAAAATGAATAGCTAAATTGTTGCTAAGAGCAAAATTCGAGTACAGTTAAACCAATTAAAATCTCTCTCTAATTATTTTTTTCTCGTCCTTATTAATGTGAGGAAAAGGTCTCCATGAAAAAAATAAGGAAATTGCACGGAAAATATCAATCTAAAATTAAATATTGATATTAAACACAGAATAACATCTGTCTAAAAATAATTAATTAAAATATGAGTTAGTCTCGCTAAAACTGAAAAAATATTTAACCAGTTTTGATTATTTTTTTACGTTCATTATAGTCCAAAAATAGTATAGACAAACATCATGAATCTTGAATTAAACTCCTTTCCTACCGTAACTCTACATCAACACGAGTAAAACACAAAATGCTCTTATACCGAATAAGTCTTTAGTTAACATTCTGCACACAGAGATTGATTTCCCCTCCGCGGCGCCACCGCAACTTCCATCATACAACAGCAGTTTCATATTCTCTCGACGCTAGTAGGTAATGGTGGCAAAAACAACGAACCAAACTCGTGAATACCGCGCCAGTTCAATGCATAGGAAAATACTGGCCACAATAGCACTGGCTATTGTTTATCAAAGTCGACTGTACAAGACTATAGTTGCTGCGGCAATGGAAACTTTTTGTTCGAGAACATTCGCCGTTGAAGTTTGTTTCGCCGAACAGGTCTTTGGGGACATTTATTGGCTAGTTGGACGTGTCCGCGCACGTCTCATGGCTTCTTGTTACAGGGAGAATGGGAGTGCTTTCACTCCTTGATTTTCTTAAACGGCACACAATAACTTTGCAGTGAAATCGCGCGACTGATCGATCTACTGTTGAGACGCCCTTTGAGGCGGACGCTTTGACGTGAGCACTGGAGCGCTATAAAAATCTATCTTCTGTTTCGTCGACAAACAATGTCACTGAGAATGGTAAGGGTTTGATTTATTTCATTTTATTACTGTTACATTCTGTTCATTGTACAACAGATACTAGGTAGAGTGCTTGTGTATTATTCATGGAAAGTCGAAAGATGTGAAGTGAAGTGTTATACATAAACATTTATTTCTGTTCGAAGAATATTGTAATTATTAATTTGCCTGTTGAATGATAAATGTAATAAATTCCATCAATCATTTACGAGTCTGGATTTAAGTCTTCCAACAGTTGCTCAGTATTGTTTTTTTTTATTTACCTGTCTGTTGTTTCATTGAAGACTTTATAAAAAATACATTCCTAATTACGACGCAGTTAGAATTCACTACTAGTCATAATCTGCAACATTTTTCATCAATGAAGTACACATTTAATTCACAAAAGTGTGCGAAATAACCTATTTCGAATCCCTCGTGTGCGTCGTCGATAAGGGTTTGTGAAGAAAAAGGCTCCTTGCTGGTCACAACATTTTTCACTTAAAAAAAGCGAATAGGACTAAAATACCGAGCCCCTTGGGGTATCGAAATTGGAAAAAGGAAAACTTTCCTTTATTTTCTTTGAGACATTTCTAACAAAAGGTATTCGCCGTTTGGTGTATGTTATGTTATGTGTTTGAAATATAAATGAATGTTTAACATTTTTAGGTGACCTACGTGTTTTTTGTAGCTACGCTATGTTAATATTAAGTGTAATTTAATATATTACCTCAAAATTATAGCTGTATGCTATTGTGGTAGCTGATATGTTATTGTAAAACAAACTTTCCAGTTTCACACTCGTGATTGCTGTGAAAGAGGCGTGGTCCTTTCCACGATACATACATATAACAGGAGTCATTTTAATCTTCCACTGTTTATAAAATGTAATTAATTCACCTTTTTACTTGTATAATAGTAAGTAAATATGTGTTAAAAAAACTTGCTGGCATTTGTTCGTACATATTTCTTTATGAATAACAGCATTAGCCTTGGGCAGGCACAAAACCGTTACGATCATGATGAGAGCAGGCGTCCTCGCTTCAATTAAAACTTAAACACTCCAAAGAATACTGAACTTCAGCGAACTGCTCAATGATCGATTGCAGCGATTACTCAGCAAAATTTCGACGGAGCAAAAGTTCCGAAACGAGCGCAGAAAAAAAATAGGGAACGGAATTATTCGCCTCTTGTGATAGAAGATGAATAAAGCAATAACTCAAAGTTTCCTCATTTAAGCAGTTTCATCATATCAGTGGGTGCGGGCGTCCCGTCCGAGTGATTTGCTTAATGAAATCAATTTGTGTTGGCCACCGAGTAGGGAGCACCCGCCGATGTTTAGTCTAACTACACTTGCCAGCTACAGTTCACGGGCGGGAAACTTTTTGGACGAAAAATTAAAAAGCTGCTCCAAAAAGTTCCGTTCGACTTTTTTTGTGTAAAATGTTCATAATGAAACGAATTTGCGTCCTTTGCTGATCTTTAATCCCATGCTCTGATACATAAAAATACTGACGAAAATACAACACGACTTAAGTGGCGACTTAATGTTAGTTATTATGTTAGAGAGACAGAGGTTTATTGGTATCGAAAATAAACAAAACTAAACACAAAGGCAACTAACTCAACATTATGTTAGGGTTAGTAGCGGTTCAAATATTATTGGGTGATAGGCAAGCCACTCATCACCAACCTTACAATTTGTCTAGGCCCAACGTATGGAATTGATAATAATGTAAGATAAAGGAGATTCTATGGGTGATGTATTGGGCCGCGTGAGTAGAGGTCGCCCCAGAAGGACATATACAGACCAGATTGGTGATGTCCTGGCCGAAGGTGGCGTGAAAAGTACTCGAAACCGGAGGTCATGTATGAAAAGATGTTTGAATGTAGATGAAGCAAAAGGGGTATGTCAGGATCGTGACAAATGGAGATCTGTAGTCTCTGCCTACCCCTCTGGGAGACAGGCGTGAAGTGTATGTATGTATGTAAAGGAGATTCTCCAGATGTTTCACAGATTGAGACTACAATAATTTATGTAGGTTCAGGTTCGAATTCATAAAGGTTAAATCCAGTCTACGCTCTGTATATTCCTGCAGTGAAACATAAAAAAAGTATTCATAACAAAAATATTGTCATCGGTACTAACTTACCGTATCTAATATTATGAACGCATATCAGTTTAATCAAAACTTTATATGTTTTTCATACGTAATGGATCCTTAAAAACATAATACCAATCCTTCTTGTAAGATACAGATTGTATACAAGTAGGCAGTAATATTTTTTTCCTTTACTAATAACATAAGTAAAGGAAAAAATGCATGTTTATGTTTTTTCCTAGAACTATGATGTAAGGAACATTATTTCCTCAAACATATGGCCACCTTAACCACACCGCATAGCCCAAGGTTAACTGGAAGATAATGCTTTGTAGCATTAAGTTCGCCTTTGTACAATTTTAGTGCAATAAAGTATTAAAATAAATAAAAATAAATAAATAAACATTTTTGTCCCAATCATTCAACGTTTCACGCCCAAGGGAAGTAATGGCGCAAACTGCTCCGAATATAAAAAAAAACTCTCAACTGTCAAGTTGTTCATAATTGAAAATTAAATCAGAGCTTCAACCGTTTTACAAGGCGCTTTAGTACAAGGAAGCAAATAATTTACATAAGTAGGTTAATGAAATCTGTAGTGTGGGCCAAAACAAGGGTCCATTTACTGGGGGGGGTGTCCGCTCTTCCAACACCCTGTACAAATATGGCGTCAGGACTCGACTCGAGATATTTTCACGAGAAAACTGGATTTTTCGCCATCTTAAACAAACACCATATTTTTTTGTCGATTTGCGTGCTGTTGTTTTTTGTTCGAAATTAACTGAATATTATTCGGAAAAATACCGACACTCCTGAAATATCAACATAAGTTGAGGAAAACAAACAAAATAATGTATGTCAACGCGCCGTTTAAACATCAACTACTTAATATGAATTGTAAATTAAGAACGTTCAATGTTTCCTCACTGACGCACAAAAGATATCAAACTGAAGACGGATACAATCCGAACGAAAATTCCTATCTATTATTCATTTGTGCAAAGCGTCTTTAAATAGTAAAGAATAAAGATCTGCCTTGTGGTCTATCAATTTACATTGAAATTAAATTACTTAGGAACCTACGCATAATAATGTTCAATGTTCCGACGGTACCTATTTAAAAGTGTGCGCCAAATGTGTGACAACATTTTTCTTTTTTTGGCGAACGAACGAAATACAAATACTTTATCCTTCTTTGTAGAGTACATGAATAGGTGGGACTGGCAGCTTTGATAAAAAACAAAATGGCGCAAAATTTTCCAAAAAAATCCAAGCCTCTCATTCGCAAACGCTTCGGTGAAATGTAGAGTGCTTTTATTTATTCATGTAGGTAGAGAAGGCGGGGACAGCGCGCGGGGTAGCGCTTGAGCCTGCATCACTCCGCTTTCATCTTGTCCCGGTGTGTGTCTAAACTATTCGGGGAATTCTGACAAGACCTATTCTTGTGCTACTATGAAACTAGCTGCTTACACAGGACACTCTTCAAAGCGATACATAGTTGTATTTATGGTTCTCAGACTCAGTATTTATACATAGAACATAAAATATCCTATGAGGGTGTAACAACATCAAACTAAATTGTAATATGGTTATAAATTGGGTAACAAACTTTTTACTTACAAATTTCCCTATGAGTAGTTGTGTCCAAATCTAAGAAACATGAATTGTTTTGCATAATTATCATATTGAATAAATTTGTAAGGGGATATATATGATACATTTGTGTACCTATTTGTTTTTATGTTTGTTACGAATAATACAACAGTTTTTTAGACGTTGATCATTCTAATCGTTCACTATTGTTTTATCCCTCATTGATAACGGAATATTCCATGTATAACACACAACACGGCGGAGCACAGCTAGTCATTAATATTATTTCTTCAAATTTGGTATGAAATTTAGTAGATAAATTATGTTTTTTGATGCTGAAATACAATCAACTACAAATACACAACGCATTGTCACAAACAATAAAACTAAAACAGGCAATGCAATAGAGGCTCACATTTGCCGCACTTTTCGAATTTTACGTCCATTTGCTTGTGATTTTAACATGCAAAATGTGCAAATAATATTAATTCATAACAGAATAATGCTCGTGAATTATGTCTGCAATCACATTCAGTAAGTATTAACTGTGACCGCGCTCAGACCCATTCTTTCGGGCAAAAGCTTTTAAATTATGTTCCGGGCGATAGTAAACAATTTCAGAATCCTTTCAGAGTGTACGTCACTCTTGTACATTATGTACAGAGCATTAATCAAGCTGTAATAATTTAGGATTTCCGCTGTTGGAAATTTCGTTCGGCGAACACAATTAAATATTACATAATTCAGTGTTGGGTTCTGTGTTTACGGGCTGTGCGCTGCTTCTCCATCTTTGGCGGTCGGCGCTGAAATGTGACAGGGCAACGTTGAAAAATGGCGCGAAACCGCGACTCTCTGTGCTTGCGTCACGCTTTGCCGCCACCGTTTCTACATTCTGACTGGAGTCGGGATTAAAATATGCCCCGGGCCCCGGCGAGCGTGTGTTAGTAACATATTATACTCTCATTTTTTATTCGTGGCACCATTTTGACAGGTCCTCTTCAGGTCCCATTTACTCTATTACGGCATAAAAAAGAAGACTTGAAGTTTTGACGAAAAATTAGTGTTTCGGATCGTTAGTTAACTATCGATAGTTGAGGAAAATCCGATAGCGTCGATATCCGTCGTCGTCTATTTGAAGCAAACCATCGAAACAGTACAATAAATTAATTACGGAAAAAGTATTTTTTTTTTTTGATAAAGGAAACGTTCTGGATGCGAGAAGCCGAAAACAGATCACAGTGGCGTGCAATTGAAGAGGCCTATGTCCAGCAGTGGACAATGATGATGACGATGAAAGGAAATTTTCACTCAAATGATAAAAACGAGTTTCCAATTTCACATGTAATCACGAAAATCTATTCACACAACAAACCTAATGCAAAAGCAATCTTAGGCATCCATAGTGTTGTGTATCAAACAGGAGACGTTATCTCACAATATCGTTTGCAATGTAGTGATGCAATAACAATAACGTATAAATACACATGCCTTTAATCCCTAAAAGGGTTATGCAGAGGCGCTTGCCAAGCAAAGCCCACATATTCCGTTAAGCATATTCAACCCAATGAGATAATGTCTCTTAGGTCCAGTACCGCTGATAACATGAAACAGTACCCAAATATTTGCTGCAAATGATAATTCATAGTAAAAATCCAAGTTCTTATGTTAGTTAAGTCCCTGTCACACTTAGTAAATTTTCCGAACGTGAAAATTAAGACAGAATCACTAATGTAGTAGTCTCAGTGGGGAATTTTCTTTGACGTTTTTCTGACAGATTTTCGGTTGGTCATTACTTTGTTTGGAAAGTATGGCAAAGAAAATTCCCCATCCAACACAAACACACACAAAAAAATATAAATAACGTACAGAGCGTAAGCGGAAATGACAGCAAATCAGCAAGTTGTCATGTGCATTGAACATAAAAGTGTGTTTAACTAACCTCTATATTCTACAAAACAGAACTCCTTAAAAGGTGGTTGAAAGTAGTTGATTGAACCAATGAGGAAAAACATGAGCATTCGACAGTACAGTCAGGGCTGCCTTTGTTAAATAGCTGGATTAATTCAATTCAATTCGTTTATTGCACTCATGTTACAGCAAAAGTTCATAAATAAATAGCAAAGTATCAAACATGAACCCTGTGAGGGAAAAAGCAACAGTATGGTTAGTAGTACACTCGCCATGTGTGAGGTACTAAGTACACTTACTTAATTATAAACTAAATTACAACTAAATTCTACTCTTGTCAACGTTAATAGAATACTATGACAATTAATTATTAACGCTATTTACAATAATGAACTATACTATTTCCTACCAGTATTAGATAAGGAAATCTTTAAAGAGTTATTTAATGAGGGAAATTAGTTTTATTTATAAACTTTAAAAAATGAAAATACTAATGTTACGTCCGGCTTGAGTGCACTGTAGAGCGCTCATCTATTCCATATCATATTAATCTAATCCTTTGTCACTTGTGTAAAGTGTTTCGGTCCAGCTATCCTTGACTGTACATACTGCAGCCAAACGATCGCTCAGGATTTCCCACGGGCGGGCGGGAGTCCGACGCTGGGCGGGCGGCGCCAGATGCTTCTGACTTCAATATTATTGTAGCAGTTTTATTTATTTAACAGTGAACGATATGATGTATTGCGCGGACGCAGCTGGCTCTGTTATTGAGGACTGTACGTCGACGTGAAAGAATTTACTTATTACTCGGAACGTTGGGGTAAACGAGTCCTGGAGTTGAGACCGCGTCTCTGCAAACAGGATGTAGGAAGCCCTCATGCAAGGTGGACTACTGATTTCTGCAAGCTGGATGCGAGAAGCCGACAACAAATCTCAGTGGCGTGCAATTGGAGAGGCCTATGTCTAGCCGTGGACGAATATAGGCTGATAACGATGATGACTCGTATCGAATTAAACATCTAACTGCTGCTAAAAAACCCGGCCCTTACCAATAAGGCTAGTTTATTTAAAACCCATCTCAGCAGAGAACACAGACAAAAAGCGAATCAAATGTGCACACTTCATCTTTATAGTTGGTTCGCCCAAGGTGATTGATGGCTGTCCGATCACCATTACATGCTTCACACTCCTTTGCTTATGCGCTACAAGTTACTCTACACTAATAAACCCGTCGAAACTTTATTCATTACCCGTGATAGATGACGTCACAACTTTGTTTATTTAATTTTTTTAATAAAACAGCCTTTGCTCTTCACGACAAATCCCAACATCCGGAAGCTGCCGGTGATTATTCAACAAGACGCGGCAAGTGAGCGGAAGTGGTTCGCTCAACGCTCGTATTCTCGCAAACACAAATATGCATCACTGAGGAGCTCGTGAAGCAACAATGGCCGTGTATTTTGTGTGTGCGTATTTATAAGTAGGTGGATGAATATGTTTCTATATTCATCACGACTTTAAGGTAACACAAACTATACCAAATAAAGGTGACCATTACGTGATACGATATTTTCACAATGAAACATCGATTAATTTTTGACGTAGTTATGCATGTATATCTTCTTCTTCTTTTACCTAGGTGTGTACACAATCTGTCATTCTTATGTAACTGCATACACTCTAGATTCTATCAAACCATACCCATGTATTTCTTTTTATTCCAAGGTTTTTTTATTGCAGATGAGCCAAGCATGCATGCCTACGCTACCTGGTGTTATGTAGTGATGTGGTCTACAATGAGACGTTTGACAATGATTATATATGATTATACGCATGTTGCTGTGTGTATAAGAACTATGTATTGACACCACTATTTTGCTGTCTGCTCGTATTTGTCTGTCTTGTCCATAATGGTGTATTTTTCCCGTAGCTTATTTTGATTTTATTAAAAATATTATGAATAACTTGCCCGTGTATGTGGCGCTCGTGGTGCAATCGTCTAGGGCGGGGCGGTCCGCGCCGCCGGCCGCATGCTATCAGCTGGCCGCACACGCCATTGCCCTCGCACGTCGCTCCGCTCACCGCTGTGCGCCTGCACAACAAACAATGACATAT
>SJJU01012668.1:0-15962 GCA_012932125.1 Conopomorpha cramerella
TTGTAGCACTAATTGAAAAACTTTGTATAGAATTTAATGAATAACAGCGAAGTGATACAAATTCATAAATGGCGCAGTATCGTTAAACATTAAGAAGATATCGCGACTCCACAGCCCACGCCGTCCAGCACTTTGTGATACATCTTTTCACCGCCAAAGCTCATTTCAATTAATTTCCAACGAAATAAGTAAATGATGTGCCCTTAAAAGCGAGATATCATTAACACTGCGGCTAGGCTGTGGGGTGCGACGCCCCCCTCTGCCACCTCCATGGAGAGCGAGAAAAAAATAACAGGTGCCATTATGGAAGACACAATTTAAAGTAATTAATAACTTAATTGCTTATTTCATAAGTTCGATATGAATTCAGTGAATTACTGTAGGTAGGTATTATGATTCTTTCAATTTATTTACTTAGTTTAACGTGTAGGTAAGTATGCTTTTTATTGTATACTTTACAAATCAATGCATAATATAAAAGAAAATCGCCTCCCGCTGTCTGTTCCTGTGTAAGCTTTGTCCTTTATAATTACGCAACGGTTTGATGCGGTTATCTTTAAGAGATAGAGTGATTTTAGAGAAAGGTTCATATGTATAATAAATGTATATAATCTCTGAGAAACACTTTTAATCTAAATATATAAAAGGAAAAGCTGACTGACTGACTGACTGACATATCAACGCACAGTCCAAACGGCTAAACGTTGGCACTTGAAATTTAGAACGGACATAGTTTAGGTACCGTAGGGGTGCACTAAGAAAGCAATTCCACAAATTGCCAGGACAACTGGAATTAACGAGAAAATACTTTTGTATGAAAAATCAAAACCGCTCAAGTTAGACGCTTGAAATTTGGGATGCAGGTAAACAACGCGAATGAAATCGCGGGGCGTCCAGTAGTAATGTATATTAGGAAAACAGTGTTTTTCGGGTTAGCCAGTTGTGTTATAACAATGTGTGAACAGGATATGTTTAGCGGTGTCTTTATATCAGTACACTCAAGCTCGTTTTACCGACATTTCTTTGTGAAAAGCGCACATTGAAATAATAATAAAAGTGTCATAATCCGCGCTGTAGAGAGCCGTTACTCTTGTCGTACCTTTTATTATAAAACGAAACGAAAACACAGACCAAGTAAAATGTAGGTAGGGAGGGTGGTACACTCGCCCACCAGACCACCGCACCACCCACTCCCAAGAGAGAATCATTAAGAAAAAAATCGTGTTGATGGATTTAATTACAAAAAATAATTACTCCAAAGAAAGTTGCCTGAATAAACTCGGACGTACCGGGTCTTCGATTCCCCCTTAATCGGATTAATTTACTTTTAAAAACCAAGGGATGCCAGATATTATTATGTTTCTTTATATACACAATGCTTTTAAAATATAACATTTCGAATTACATGAAACATACGCTCGATATAAAGCTTGTACCATTTTCGGAATCTATTTGAGAGACGATAATTTTGCTTTTCGCTTTTCCTCTCGTTGCTAAGTTAAAAAGCAACCCTTGCTTAGAAATGTTTGCGTAACGGTGGAATGAGACGCGTTTTTTCCACTCGGTTTGTTTTCGGATGCACCGCTAGCCGTGGGCCCATCCCGCACCCATCTTGACGCAAATCATATTGCTGTGAAGGGTTGCCGTGACGCGGTTAATGCAAGTCACTCGCCGCTGATTTTTGTGAAGTTTCCTTCTGTTGATTCGCGAGATCGCATCACGTATTGTGTCGTAATCTGTGACGTCATCCTCCACGTTCCGAGGGGGTTGTAATGTTCCCGGTGTTGTCATCGCCCGTGAAAAGTACAGGAAGTTTAAACGTTTATAACAGCGCCGTATATTTTGTAAAAGCTTGTGTGCTTTTTACTTACGAACTCCGCATGTATATTTCTTTCTTTCTAATCAATCTCCTTGCCAACTATAGTTAAATAATAATAATTATTAATTTATTTCAGGTAAAGTAATCCACATAATGTTAGCAATTACATTCTTTTTTATCTATACATCTTATCCTATGTTAGTATCTAATGATAAGGCAATGTTTGGTGGTAAATGATATCTCCTCCTTTTTTATTCATTTTTCGAAAAAAATTCATCCCCTAACCCCCTTAGGATATGAAATTATTTTTCAAAGAATTTTATATAAGAAAAATGTAAATTTTGGAGTTATGGTGGTAAATGGTGATGTTGATGTATTTTTGAATAGAAATTAATACCGAAACTGAACAAACGAAATCGCTAGTTTGCTTATAAAGTGCTTTATGTATTACGAAAGAGTAATTATATGTATGTATGTACTGCGTGCAAAAGGATACCGAGCTATGGTCTTAGAAACGTTGTTGAGTCAAAATTATTTATGCGACAATGGTCTGTAACGAAAAAGAAAATTCCAGGCCCATGCAAAATGTCAGTTACCTAGGCATATATCGTATTTTCTACTTATTAAAAACAACAAATACCTACAACCATTGAAAAATCCATTCGGACAGTCACCCCGAACTCACGCGTTCGCGTGTACTTATACTGAATGACATTGTTCAAAAATAGGACAAAATGACTCCATACTTCAAGTATTCCTCTGCAAACCACCACCATTGCAATAAAGATCAATATCGCTTGGCTAGTGTACATCGGCGTGACCAACTCGCGGTTCGAGCCCTTTGAGAAATAGTCGGCCCATGACCCAGCAATCACGTGACTATGTGACGTCACCCATTATTTATTTTATTCCTTTGACACGGGCTAATTTACTGAATTAAAATGGAAATGGCACTGTAGAAGGTTACGGAAATGTTGATGAAGATTGAATGATAGACCATTCACGAGTTATTTTACCTCTGGCTGTTATTTTGTGCGATGTTACTACGATTGCACGTATGATTTGAAAAAAGAAACAACTTCAAAGAGCGTCTGTGGTCCAGTTGGTCGGATACTTGACTTGTGATCGGTAGGTTGCGGGTACGAGTCCGGCTACTGGACGTGTACCAATGGGACTCTTTTTCAGAGCCTATGTACACACGCAACGCTCATACGGTGAAGGACAACATCGTGATGAAACCCGCACACCACAAGGTGTGTGAACCCTATAACGGCGATGGGCTCACCCCCTGTCACGATGGGTTAAATACGCTTGGTGAACCGTGAGCATTTGCTTTAGCAAGTGCCTCTGTGTACCCCGCTTTTGGATTTAAAGACGTGAAGTGTATTTATTTTATTTTTATAAATAACTTCAATCAGGGGCCAATTCTATTTCACTCCGGTAGTTGCATTGCTCTGGTATTGTAGCAGAAAACGACGTGCATCTCTGTTTTACCAGGGACGTCAGTAAAATGAAATTAACGAAATCAGCAATACACATCGTAGCCACTTGAAAACGCAATTACCAGAGTGTAGTACGACTTAGGTCCCCGATCAAGGATTTTTGATACTAAGAATGTTTTTCTACGAATTGTAAGATATCTGCTTACACATTCGAGGACATTGAACTGGGCATAATGCAATGTCTCGCTAAGTGTCCCTAAAAGGGTTAATTTGAAACAATACGTGCCTAAATTCCAAGAAATTTCCATAAAGAACCACTCTAAAGTAAAGCGTTCTGTTTTATTGAATGAGTATTATTAGTTGAAAGTATGAACGGATGAAATTGATATTCACGCGTATATTTTGCCTTAAATGGACAATAAGTAGAGAGCAAGAGATAAAAAAAACCAATTTCAAAATCGTGTAAAATTGTACAGATTTGTGCTAAACTGAACCAAATTTCATCATCATCATCATTAGCCCATTCTTGTTCACTGCTGGACATAGGCCTGTCCAATTGGACAGCACAGCTTCTACCATTTTTTTTATTTAAATGGCACCAAACGAGAAGTATTCAAACAAAAAAAAACATCCAAATCGTTTCACCAGTCAAAAGTTTTGAATAAAAATAAATACCGTACGGTCAAGCTAAATAAAACCGTTTAAAAAAAATATCGTCTGAGACCCTGCTCTATTTTTTTAAGCTGTTTAATAAATACGTATTATTATTTCTGTGTTAACAGTCAGCCAGTCAGTTTTAAATAGCACTTTCCCAAAAATTGTGCTCCATCGTAGACCACATCGCTGCTTAACATCAGGCAGGATGGTGGTGAAACGTTTGTTAATTGTGATAAAAAAAATATATATATTCGCTGAATCTGAAAAGACGCTAGGTCTACGAGTATAAACGTATATTGGTACTGTTTGAAATTTGGATTTTGGAATTAAACTCTATCCTCGTTACTACAAAACGTGTACATCCAGGTGGTGCGACAGCTTAGACGACAAAAGATGAACTAACAGTTTTGTTGTAATACCCACGACATGGTATCACTACAAAACTTAGTCCATCTACATCATATGTAACAATAGGTATGGGTAAGCCTTTTTTTAATACATAGTATAAAACGATCTTTGAAACTTCGCAACGGATTTTCTTGCGGTTCCCCATTAAAAGATTAAGATGAAAAACTAGACTATTGTATTTGGTAAAGCCGTTTCGGAGGAGTACGGTAACTAACATTGTGACGTGGAAATTTTATATATTAGATTATTGGTCGGTAAGTAAGTAGGTAGAATGAATGAACGAACACTTTATTGTATACCAAGATATTACATATATGGACACTAATGATAATGGCAAGGTTACAAAAGGCGACCATATCACTGAACGCGATTTCTTCCAGGTTACCTGTTTCATTGACATTAAAGATAGAGACAGAGGTAGATGCAGTATATCTGGAATTTAATTATTAAATAGTAACATTTATAATTATGTTTGAAATCATTACATAGTATAAAACAAAGTCGCCTCCCGCTATCTCTCCCTATGTATGCTAAGATATTTAAAACTACGCCATGGATTTTGGTGCGATTTTCTTTGGTAGACAGATTGAGTCTTGAGGAAGGTTTATCTGTATAATACATGCATATAGAGGTAATAGTAGAGAAACACTGTCAATTATGTATATTGGCAATACACGTTTACCGGGTCAGCTAGTAATAAATCTAAATCAACCAAATCGTAAATCACTTGTATTAATTATTAAATAAGTATCGATGAAATACAAAATCGAATCGGAGAAAAACAATGTTTGTGAGCTAATGCGCAAACAAAGTGTTTAACATCCAAATGAAATAAAACACGAAATACTTATACAATACCTATAGATTCGTTCGATACATGAGGTAGCAAAATGCCATTATGAAATTTACATTTACCGTTGTTGGTACATGAGGAAATACCTTATCAAGTTCATAGATGTATATCATGTCTTAACACATTGGCGAACAGTAAAATAAATAAATAAAATAGATATTTTACAACAACGTACACATTGCCTTCATCCTATGTTAAGTAGCTAAAGCACTTGTGTTATGGACATCAGACAACGAGATATATTTACTTATATTTTTTTTCATTTAAAAAAATCTAATTTATTTAAATCAAATCTAATATTCTGAATTGGTCTCAAACCTAATTCCCCATGCCTGCATCAATGACTTATCACCACATTTTCAATAAATTATGAATGAATTCAGTTCCTGTAAAATATATTCTTGATTGCAATCTTCTAAAATGTTCTTGATCCCTAGACACTTTTGATGTGTGTAGATGTTTCATTGTTATGAAGCCTATAGGCGTTTACTGTCCGGAAAAGAGTTAATATCAAGGTAAGTGTATTTTACTACAATACTGTGGGAAGTTAGTGTAACAAATCGATTCTTTATGATCAATTGTGTGCTGTGTTCTTCCATAGCGAAGCGAAATTGTACACTGATACATGAATATAAAAAAATAACTTTATGTTTTGTTCGTTATCTTAAATTATATAGATGTTTAACTCGAACTGCTTGTGCATGGTATTTGTTGTTGTTAATTTTGTTAAGGAAATAAATTGAAAAACATATGTTTTCTTAACGGGTGTATTGGTCCGCATGTCTGCCTCTGCTCTGCAGGGTCGTGGGTTCTATTCCCACCGCTATCAGGTGCTTAGGTGAGCTTTTAAGTACTTGTTGGATGTGTCTGGGTGTTTTATTTATATATTTTGAATGTATATAATTAAATGAAAAAATATATATATCCCGTTGTCTGATCTCCACACATAACACAAGTGCCTTTGCTACTTAACATGGGATGAAGGCAATATGTTGTTGTTAAATATATAATTATATTTCAAAGGAATCGAAGAAAACTGTAGCCGATACGAAATTCAACGGTTCAACCTAGTTTAATAACTAAAATTAAATTTAACTCATAGCTTTTAATCTCAAAGCGTGGTAGACAGAGGCAGTTGGTGAGCGAATGCCCACGGTTCACAACGTGAAGAACGTTACGTGATAACTTCAGTTAAGGGGTTCCCATATCTGATAAAACCATCACGATGTTTCCCTTCACCACCTGATTTGCGTACATGATTCGAGTAAAAGGGACCCATTTTAACGGTGGAAAAACTACTGAAGGAAATTTGACGAAACTTAGGGGGAAATTGATTATAGTCACAAAAGTTTTGACCGAAATTCCCGTGGGAACGGAAAAGCGGCATTATCTGTTATCTGTTATACAACGTCACAGTTCTGTGTGTAAAATAAAAACAAACACGAGATTTCTTAAAAATAAACCGATTGGTCCGAAATGTTCAATTATTATTAGTAAGGCACCTTTGAATGGCATATATTAAAAAAATAATTTATTAAACGATACCAAAGTAACAATGCTATACTCGAAACTCCTATTTTTTCAGTTTTGCAGATCTCGAAAATGTGTGTGAGTGTGGTTGTTACGCTTAGGGCGTATACAGAACGAAAGCTGGTAATTGGTGACGTTCGGTAAATCCTTAGAAATGAAGTCAGCGCTGGTAGCCGGTATAGACAATATTCAGTATAATGTCCCGATAAGCGCTGGTTACCTGCTTTCTTTCAGTATACGCCCTTACATATGAGAACTACTTGACCGATCATGCTTTGTACACATATTCTTGGAAGATTTAAAATTGGACATTAGGTAGGGAATACTTAATACCGAAATTCCCGTAACACCGTAGGTAACACAGCAAGTTAGAGTAAGGAATAATACGAGTATAACGAGCAAGTTGGTTTTGGAAAGTTCAATGGTGAATCGTAGCATCGTAGGTAGTCTGGTAACCGCGTGAGAAGTAATCGAGGTTGTTATAAAATATGTCAAAACAGTTGATAGGGTTTCTTTTTAAATGACCTTTTTCATGTGAAAAGAGGGTGAATAGGTACCTAATGAACAAGTGTGCTTGCTCCATCGTAGACCACATCGCTGCTTAACATCAGACAGGATGGTGGTCAAACGCTTGTTCATAGTGATAAAAAAAATGGCTTAGGCCCCAAATCAGGCCTACTAAAATCTGCTAGTTGCATTGCTCTGGCATCGTAGCCGGCAAACGATGTGCAATGTTGATTTTTAAAAAAAATACACTTCACGCGTTTTAATCCCAAAGCGGGGTAGGCAGAGGCACTTGCTTAATAAACAAATACCCACGGTTCACCAGGCGTATTTAACCCAACGTGACAGGGGCTGAGCCCATGGCCGTTATAGGGTTCTCACACCTTGTAGTGTGCGGGTTTCATCAAGATGTTGTCCTTCACCGTACGAGCGTTGCGTTGCGTACATAGGCTCTGAAAAGGAGTCCCATTGGTACACGTCCAGTAGCCGGACTCGAACCCGCGACTTCCCGGTTACAAGTCAAGTATCCGACGAACTGGACCACAGACGCTCTAATTCATTGTTGATTTACTTACTTTAATTTTAGTGTCATCTTTAGTAAAACAGCGATGCAACTGCGAGAGTGTGTGGTCAGTTTTTCATAAATGACGTTATAACTAGCGAATATGGATATATATATCAATCTTTTTTTTTGTGTATTTTCGGTCAGTGCATACGCACTTTACTAGCTCTCTTCACTTATAAGTAAGACCGCTCATTGAAGACCTAGGTAGCTAGCAAACATGGGTACGTGCCAATTTTGATAATTTTCAGCCATTGAAAACGCACTACAGTTCATTCTAGGAACTGGGATCGCTGATTGAGGTCCTTCTACAACCATCACCATGGCATACCAAAAAACACACACACACCCAAAAAAAATAACCCTCACCGAAACAACAACAGAACGTAAAGAACACATAATTCGCGTACATAGAACTTCCGAAGCACACGTTCTGAAATATTTATTCGTGAAACGTAAAGATCGGGTGTTGGGTGGCGGTGGGGTGGGGTGGGTTGTGTTATCCGCGGTTGCCACCCAGCCGCTACCCGGCATGTTTTACTTCGAGATGGGAAGTCGCCCCGGTCGATACTGGCACAGAGCTCGCGCCTCAGATGGGACAAAACTCTGGACTAACTGTTTTTATGACGGTTGCCGTAGAGATAAGCTTTACTATGTCCGTTAGTCGTACGTTACTTCGATATTTATATTATTGTTGGTGTTTTATATCCTGGGATATGTCACACACAGTTACCTGGCTCCAAACTGGGATAATGCATAATAATAATATCAGACTACAATGGGAATATATTGAAATATATATACATACAACAAATACTTCAGCTCATCACTAAAATAAAATTATGGAGGTAATTAAATCAGCCCTTGGGAATTACGAATTATAATTATGGATTATTATAATTGCTTATGGATTATTCATCTGAGTGATTCCTAAAGATATGGCATACTGGATATAAGTCTACAATTCGATTTCATAATCACTAAAAGTCTATTAACACTTCGTTGAAGTTTTTCACCCTTGCCAATAAAAATATTTATACTTAATTTCTGTCACTGTATTAATTATCTTAATAGAATGTATTAGTTATTTGTTTCAATTTCAACATCTTGGAACCACTAATAAATAAAGTTACACCCTCTTTTCAGCGTACAACGCTCTCTTAGCATATATATAGCCAAACACTACAAATTACGAGATCTATCTTCCTAATAAGATCGTTTGTTTCCATATAGGTACTGTCTACTTTTTAATACAAATAACATGAAAAGAAAAGTACATTTCTTATCCATTCTATTGGCCAATAAAGTATAGATTCCATCCACGCCGATGTTTTGCGGATTCTTTAATCTACGCTCACACTCCTCGAGTCGTCTATGTGAATCCCCTGCCTCCAGAAAGGGGGGGCCCCCCGGTTCGATTGTCTGCGGGGCAGCCCCGCCGGTGCCATCTGATGTAGCGAGAGCACTCCAGATCTGCATAGATCGTTGCCTTCGTTTTTTCCCTATCGAAAAATCAATACTCACCATTTTATATCTCTCAGACGAAAGACGGAGACATTCTACAGCTATTCCCGTATATAAAATACGAACGAATGAACGAATCTCAACATTTCCTATGTAACCGTGGACTGGGGTGTGAGTCGTACATTCGTTTGTACATTCGTACTGGAATCGTCGGAAGGCTGTGTAGGAATGGGTACATTATGTGTTAAATCCTTGTCCCAAAAGCGGAGCGCAGTTTCCGCCGCGGCCCTCCTCAAGGGGAAAGCGCCCCTCGCGCATCGCAATAGAGCCTCCGCACTCGGAGCCGGCAAAACAAATACGAGAACATTTCAATGCTAGATATCACTGGCCCCGCCCACACAGTCGGCATTACGACTCGGGACGCCCTCCCATTGGTCGCCGCGAAGCCTTCGCCCATTCGAATTGGTTATATTTTTTTGTACAATTGAAATTGGAACTGTTGGTTCGTATTGTACGAGTGTTGTACGCATGCGTCGGTGAGGCGTCACGTACACGTAGATACGTTTGTTGGGTTTATACGAATGTTTCATTGGGAGAGAGGCTTCTATTGCTCTTCGTATTGCGGGATAATGGGGGGTTTTAGGGCGGGCAAAGCGTTCTTTTCCTCGAACATTGACATCTATTTGTGGATATTTCACAACATTTATATCCAAATCACGTTTATGTATGTATGTATATTGAAATAGGCAATATGCAACGAGCCACTTAATTGTGTGTAGCGTGCAACACAAAGGCATTCTAATATTAATTGAACAAATAAACGTCGGGCGGACGTTGCACTTCAATCAGTGCATCGGAGTGCGTTTAGGCAAAACAATGCATTAATTACGACGCGACGCTTAACGGCGCGTTATTTTGTCGTTACGTGTCGTCGCGGGGTTGCCGTTAGACATAATGGCACATTGGCCGGAAGGTCGATAATTCATTGAATGGCGGAGGCTGAAATTTCGTTTGTGGAAGTGTGTTGGTGTGTAGGTGCGCGCGGGTGTGCCGGCGCGGGGTGTGCAGGATTGTAATTACGGCAACAATCGATGGCGACGCCACCGTCTGCCGCAGGTTTAATCTCCGAGAATCAAAGGACGCCACCTCACCGGGCTCCGTCTGGTTACGTAACCGAGATAGCGCGAGCTTCGGCGTTAGCGTTCAGTACACTGAAGGGTCACTTCCGCGTGCTAGAAATGTTACGCTTTGTAAAGTTTTAATATATACACTACTGTTGGCAATATTGGTTTTTTGTTTCAGTACGAGTGGAATTGTGTTTTTGCGAACAATCTTCTTTGCGAATGTTATAGAAATTCAATTCAATTCGTTTATTGCACTCATGTTACAGCAAAAGTTCTTAACTAAATAGCAAAGTATCAAACATGAACCCTGTGAGGGCAAAAGCAACAGTATGGTTAGTAGTACACTCGCCACGTGTGAGGTACTAAGTACACTTACTTAATTACAAACTAAATTACAACTAAATCATACTCTTTACCTACCTAATTTAAATACAGACATTAATTAAACTAATAAAGGTAACGTAACGCGTAGATGGAAGATAACATATAGGTACTCAATTGCTATTGAAACTAAAACCAGCAATGGTTTAGATCCAAATAATTCGAGTCGTGAAAGCCCAACAAAGTATAATGAAAGAGGCTAGCTTCAGCTCCGCATTTCAATTACTATGCAATGCCCGTGCTCCAGGTGTGAGCTGGACCACCACCGAGCGAGAGGGGGGGCGAGGGGGAGGGAGGTTCACAGAGACTCCTGGAATTTATGGACGAGTGTGGAGAGAAGTACGGGATGTGGCCAATGCTTGAATTTTTTCGGAATGAAGCTTTTTATAAGTAAATCGTCCACTAGACGCCCCGCGATTTCATTCGCGTAGTTTAGTACAGATTAAATACGCTTGGTGAACAGTTGGCATTTGCTTTAGCAAGTGCCTCTGACTACCCCGCTTTGGGATTAAAAAGCGAGAAATGTGTTTTTGTTTTCGCTCCTGTTGCAGGCTCCACCTGTATATGGACGTAAAACGAAAAGTTAGGTACAGTTTGTTAGAACATACCATATTAAGCCGTTGCTATCGTTTTTGTATGTAAAGTGACGTGTGATATTTTTATTAATTCCAGGGTTTTAATTTGAACTTACTGAAATGGACTCAATAGAAGTCTACTTCGGCTTTCAACGCATCCTGCTCGTTGTCTTACTTTCTATTGTCTTAAATCGATAGTCCATGCAAGTGTTAAAAGCGTATTACCGAATCACACATTCAATCATGTTGAATAGGCGCATAGGATAATACGAAAGTTATGTAAGTGCTTCAGGTTTCATCTAAAATACTTAATAAAAAATATATTTATTATTCACTATTTTAGATTAGCTTAAGGAAATCGGAAGTAGAAACCCATATAAAATGGCCAGATTCTTGCGAAACTCTGCATACCTACTTGTAAAGAACCGATGACAATACAATAATGGGGAATTTTCTTTGACGTATTTCTGAAGATTTTCCGGCGGAAACTGTCATTACTGTCAAACTTTGTTTCGAAAGTATGACACTAATGACAGTTCTCCGCCCGAAAATCTGTCAGAAAAATGTCAAAGAAAATTCCCCATTTCAATGAAATTCGGTTTTTAATTTAAAAAAATAACGCTTCACGCCTTTTAATCCCAAAGCGGGGCAGGCAGAGGCACTTGCTAAAGCAAATGCCCACCAATTTTTAATTTACTTATTTACTTAATATTTTAGCATTTATTACGGTCCTTGATGATTACACAGCGTACATTCACGAATATGACTACAAATATTTTTATAAACATACATGTACACTTAACATCTGTAAACTCCAAATGGGGTAGACAGGTGGGGGGGAAGGTGGGGGGTTAGACAGAACCTGAGAATCACAAGGACCCTTCGGCCATATTTAGAATAATAAGGAGTTAAGAATGTCAATATGGGCTTTCAGTTACAAGTTGCTAGCTCATAGCCTGAATAAACGTCAAAACTCTAGATCCTGTAGTCGGCTCCTACGCCAGGAAGAAAAGCAGCTGAAAATAAAATGAAATCAAAATGTAAAAAAACTAACTATAGGTATTATTATTATTATTATTCCCGTGTGCCTCCGTAAAAATCTAAAGCTAATTTCTAAGTCATAAACAATTAGGGAGCATGAAAAGTCATTTTGTTAATTGACCCACATAAGAAAATTAAGCAGTTAAGATTTAGTACTTTTTTATTAATGGAAACTAATTATGAATGTACAATGGCCTACCTATTTCATAGAATAAATTGTTACACAGTTTAATACCAATATGAAATAATTACCAACTCGGTCCATAGATCGACTAGTTCTCATCCTAGAGGTCGCTCCCCGTGGAATTTCATACCTAAATAAAAAAATACACTTCACGCCTTTTAATCCCAAAGCTAAAAAAGCTATGGTATGAACCCCACCAAAATATCAGTTTTAAAAATTTGCTACGTTTTTGTGCAGTAATGACAATCGATTGCAAATACCTGCAGTCTTAATATTAACAGATAATTTTAAAAAATCTAATGTACACGTACACAGAGTAAGGAGACTTTCTGTGTCAAATACAAAAAAAAATATTAAAAACACTTTTTATGTTTGACGGTTTTATCGGAATAGAAATGTATTCACGAAGATAATGCAGTAAAAGCTAAAAAATGGCAGGCACAGGCATTGACCCATACAAAAAACACCGCGGTTAAGCTGAATAAAACCGTTTAATAATAATAAAACTCAAAGCCCTGATTCATTCATGTCTCATCTTCTATACTCGTAGTCTGTTTCCTAATTCTTGAACGAACAATTGAATGATTTGACGGATCGACCTTGGGTTATAATGTTTCCGGATTTTTAACGATAGAGAAATTTCATGATATGATTTAAAACTATCAATAATGTATTGTTCGTAAAATCTACTATCAGCACATGATACGAAGTGTCAAATCAAATTCGTTCGTTCGTCGAATTAGCGAACAAACTACAGATTAGACAGTGAATGAATCAGTACTTGACTAAATTACAGTAATTTAATTTTCATAAATTGTAGTTAAAGAAAAAAAGTCACTATCCATCCTAAACAATATTTGGGTTGAAGTAGAAACATTTCTAAACGTTGATTATGTTAATATTGTTAGTAATAAGCTACTCTGATAAGTATAGCCAAAATACAGAAACACCCAAAAACCAAATGTACAACCGCTATCGCCTGCTGCAACTCCACATATTTGAGAAAAATACTGCTAATAACATCCCTTTTATATCCCTCACCCGTTCAGAAAAACTACATCAGTCTTTCAACAAAAATAAGTAGCCGAATTTCAACACAGCACACATGAGAGTCGAGTACCTTCCGCTACTTATAGAACGGGAAGCGAGTGTAGGTAATGGCGCAAAATAGTGACGCAGTATTATTGCAGGGGGGAGGCAGAGCTCCCAACCTCCACCCCCACCTTCCCAACGGCTGAAAAGCTTCACAGAACAACATGCTCCTCTATCCCGCTTATTCTTGGGTAAAAGATCCTTTATATGTATTCCTTGATGCCCTCCCTTTTCCGTCTCTGTGTGGTCGTGGGATGAATTGAGGAAAAAGTGTCGGTATTTTTTTTCCTCTGTTGAGGTGGACGTCCTCGGCCGCCGCCGCTGTCGTCCCCTTGATGACTTCCTGCGATATAAATGGGGACTAGGTACGTATTTTTTTTTAAAGACTCTTGTTTGTTTAACATAATGTTTTTGTTAGTGTTACAGTTTTACTATTAGGACATTTTAACTCGATATTTTCCACCGAATATAATCATAGACAGGCTCGAGCTTACCTTTGTTATTTTACTCGACGTTTTCGACGCAGTTGCATGCGTCGTGGTCACGAGTGGACAACGTTGAGTTATAATGTACAGACATTTTGCGCGTTTCATTAGAAAAATAACATTTTTTATTTTATTTATTTGGCACACAAAACGGAATACAATTGTCACATCAGTTAAAGTAGGTATATATATAGTTGATAAATAAGCTGGATCATATTCCAAAATATATTATGTACACAGGAGCACAAAACATTGTAGACTACACTAACATTATTCTACTCGAGAAAAACACAAAAAAAAAATTTAAACATAATTTAATACAAACTAACTTATGGATCTTATTTTAAATACTTGACTAAGCATTTTTTCAACGGAGGGTTAAAGATGTCTATGTCAGGATGCTTGGAAACAAGATCGCTAAAAGTTCTGCACATTCGTACCACAGGTTATAGAATGAAGGATTATTTTTGTAAATACCGAGATAGAAAGGTGGGTAGGTGGTATGTTAGGGTACATCACCCTACGTTTACTTCTGTGATTTTAATTTATTGAGAACGTAGAGGACATTATACAAAGGTATAGTTTAATTAGTGTATTATACTTGGCGTCCCAAACTTATGGGACAAGAAGGGGAAGTACCTTAAATATCTTAGATATTGAGTATTTCTCAAAAAAGACTTTGTGTTATTTTCAAAAGTTAGTAATTCTGCATTCGTCTGAAAATCCAAACGACTTAAATGTCAATAAAAAATGACCCTACTTTAATGATGCCAATCGAAAGAATAGCCAATTAATAATAACTCTGCTTAAGTAATATAGTAGTAGTAGGGGTGGGGCAGTGATGGGGTAGTTGATAGTATATCAAGATTTAAAAAAACTTCAATGACAATAGTGTCAAGAAGGGACAAATACGCCTCAAGTAGGTGGAATTTTTAAAGCGACTTCAAAAAAATAGGTTATTCTATTACATATTATAAAATAAAGTCTCTTCCCGCTGTCTGTCCCTATGTATGATTAGAACTTTAAAATTATGCAACGGATTTTGATGCGGTTTCCTTTAGTACATAGAGCGATTAAGGAAGTTTTATATGTATAATACACGTATATAATATAGGAGAGACTGTTAATAACGTATAACGTGAAAAACAACGTTCGCTGCGTCAGCTAGTACCTACAAGATAATGAATACTTCAGATCCGGACTTACCTTTTCTTACTCAGTAAACGAAAGCGATTTCAATGGCAGGTATACTTTTTTTTTCATTTGGACTCGGGCTTTGGCCCATTTGCCATTAGTCAGGTATTAACTCATTGTGTTACAATCTAATACACACATCAAAAGTGTCTAGGGATCAAGTACATTTTAGAAGATTGCAATCAAGAATATATTTTACAAAAACTGCATTCATTCATAATTTATTCAAAATGTGGTTATAAGTCATTGATACAGGCATGGGGAATTAGGTAGGAGACCAATCCAGAAGATTAGATTTGATTTTTAAAAAATAGATTTATTTAGAGCTAAAAATGTTCTTGATCCCTAGACACTTTTGATGTGTGTATATAAAATTTCCATGTCACAATGTTAGTTACCGTACACCTCCGAAACAGCTTTACCGATTTTTACCAAATTTTATATGCGTATTCAGTAGGACTGAGAATCGGCTACTATAAAAAATAGTTTTTATGTATCTACCAGATGTATTTCTCTCGATACACGGGGTACAAAGGAAACCTATTATAGCAAAACAAATGTTTGCCGGGATAGCTAGTAATATTATAAAAATGATTTATAGTCTGTGTCATTGTCCCAATCTATACTAATATTATAAAGCTGAAGAG
>SJJU01012670.1:0-10769 GCA_012932125.1 Conopomorpha cramerella
TCGCCGTTATAGGGTTCACACACCTTGTGGTGTGCGGGTTTCATCACGATGTTGTCTTTCACCGTACGAGAGTTGCGTTACGTACATAGGCTCTGAAAAAGGGTCCCATTGGTATACGTCCACTAGCCGGACTCGAGCCCGGGACCTCCCGGTTACAAGTCAAGTATCCGATCAACTGGACCACAGACGCTCTTTGGACCATAGATGCTCTCTCAAAATAAACTCATTAGGAAATTCCCTATTCTTTGCCTGTACCCTTCAAATAACACCGCAATACTTAACAGTTCCGTGGACTCGTAATGTCTGTAACAGCAATGAAACTTCTATTAACTCCGACGGTGTGTCCCTGAAAATGAAAAACACATTAAGAAAGTCCCTGTCAAAATATCAACTGTCAAAAGTAAACGGAGAAAGTGATTAAAAGTACATTTCCTTAATTTAACTTGAAATTCTATTTGCTTGATTGATTTTTGTTGAAACAACACGTCCATTATCATTATATAATGCTAGCTACTATTGCGCGGTGTTACTCTCGTTTGTTTTTCATTCCCGTGGGAATTTCGCGATAAAATATAGGGAAAAGCATACTAATGGTGAAGGAATTATCGAAACCCGTCCAGTAGGTTTTGAGTTTATTTGTTAGAAACATCGATTCATACAATTCTTTCCTCTTTAGTATAGATAAAATAAAGTCGCTTCCTGCTCTCTGTCCCTGTCTATGTCTGTCTGTCTGTCTGTTATATATGTATGTATGTATGTTTGTCCCTATGTTTATTTTAATAGATAGATTTTTTAAACACTGTGAACCGATAAAGGGCACCCACTTGCTTATAATCGCATGGGAATGCGGTACCTACCTACCCTCGTATATTTTTCTTTTTTGTTTTGTCTGATTTTTTTGTACATATTTACCCCCTTACCAATAAAGGCTTTGTCACTTACACAACGGTTATTACAGGTCTACTTGAACTGGTTATTCCATATTTGACATACAACTGACAAGTTAAGTTGAGCTTTGTATATCTACAAAATAGCAATTCCGCCATTATTAGTAAGGCCCTTATTGTTTCTTTTGTTACCGTATGTCATCTACTGTGCTGTCCAACGTCTTAATTACATAAGTTTGTATAACTGGGTGCTCAATCTGTGTTGAACGAATAAATGCCTTTCTTTCTTTCTTTCTTTGAACAAGCGTTTGA
Organism: Conopomorpha cramerella; assembly: GCA_012932125.1. Taxonomy (NCBI): domain Eukaryota; kingdom Metazoa; phylum Arthropoda; class Insecta; order Lepidoptera; family Gracillariidae; genus Conopomorpha; species Conopomorpha cramerella. The sequence goes on from SJJU01012670.1 coordinate 1,200, forward strand.
CCACCATCTTGCATTATGTAAAGCAGCGATGTGGTCTACGATGATCGACCAGAGAGATAGAGCAGAGATACACACATCAAAAGTGTCTAGGGATCAAGAACATTTTTAGCTCTAAAAAATCTAATTTATTTAAATCATATCTAATCTTCTGGATTGGTCTCCTACCTAATTCCTCATGCCTGTATCAATGACTTATCACCACATTTTGATTAAATTATGAATGAATTCAGTTTTTGTAAAATATATTCTTTATTGCAATCTTCTAAAATGTACTTGATCTCTAGACACTTTTGATGTGTGTAGATTGATTTCAGAGTACAGAACTCTGAAATCATCTCATATTGACTTGGGCTCGTCAACGTTACTAAGACCATTACTCGGGGTCCTTTTATACTCTGTATAATACATAAACACTTTAGCATCAGAATTGTACTTCTGCGAAGCCGGGGCGGACCGCTAGTGGAATATAAAAACACGAGCGTCTGTGGTCCAGTTGGTCGAATCCCTGACTTATAACCGGGAGGTCGCGGGTTCGAGTCCGGCTACTGGACGTGTTACAATGGAACTCTTTTTCAGAGTCTATGTACGCAACGCAACGCTCGTACGGTGAAAGACAATCTATACATATCTTCATACATGCTCGATGGTTTAGTTGAATATAAGTAACAAAATTCTGTAACAGTTATTTTTCACTATTCAATTTTTGGACCGACTTCATTCGCCCTCACGCCCTTTCATTTCGTCGGGTTTGGGAAAAATACCTCGCTTTTATTCGAGGTGTTTTTCATCCCCAAAAATTCTTTTGTGAAAAGTTTTTGTATTGAATTACTTTAAAGAGTTTACAATCGAATAATGTGGGAAAATAATTTCGAAAGTACTTCAAGTATTTTGTTTTACTTTTTGTATTATTTCGTTTTGGCTTGGAGTACGAGTGAGGAGGGTGTTGCCCTCTACACTTGCCACTTGTTTTCAAAATCGATCTAATTTTGATAACTAAAAGACAACATTTTAAATGCTCTGAAATAGTTCAGACAGCTAATGTCGCGTAATTCTTGAATAATTTAATTCTTATGAATGTAGATGAAACGAAAGGAATATGTCAGGACCGTGGCAAATTGATATCTGTAACCCTACCTATCTCACTGGAAGACAAGTGTACGTACGTAGTAGGTATTTAATTCGTAATGATTATGTAGATATTAATATGGTTTAAGCATTTGAAGGTCAAGATTTTTTATGCCATTTACTTACTTTTCATTTCGTTTCCACTCTTATATTTACATGCCTCTGTTATAATCTGTGAACATTTCAACCACAGACTAAACAACTATAAACGCAACAAAAGTATTTCGATTTCATCCTTTCTAGCAACGATTCCGATTGCCCCCACAACTTTAATTTCCACATTTTTCAAAACAATTTCGTCGGAGGTCGAAGCCCAATCAAACCCGTTCCCACAGCTCTCTAAGCTAATCATAGGCATCAGGGAGCCCACGATCGCATGGCCGATCCCCCGGGGGTTCCTTTAAATTACGTAACTACTCCAGTATGCAGAATGGCTACTCAGTAACTAGGTCCAAGAATAGAGGCCCGGGAAAATAGGCCAATGTAGTTGAGAATAGACGTTGTTGTAAATTTTAAACATGTTCTGGTAAAAGCCACCTTGATTTAAGGTCACGCAGGCATAACGTTTGCATGTAAGCTGCTTAGACTGTCTGAGTGTGTCTCGGTGAGGCAAGCAAGTGTGCTTTTACCACGTGTGCTCTGAATTTTACATAACATTGAGGGCTTGAAGATGGACAAAGAGTAATCTTGTAAATAAATAGAGTCTTGTAAATCATCCATTACTTTTAGGTACACACATCAAAAGTGTCTAGGGATCAAGAACATTTTAGAAGATTGTAATCAAGAATATACTCGTATTTTACAAAAACTGAATTCATTCATAATTTATTCAAAATGTGGTGATAAGTCATGGGAAATTAGAAAGGAGACCAATCCAGAAGATAAGATTTTTTTTGATCCCCAGACACTTTTGATGTGTGTATATTCGACGTGCATTGGATTAAGGCTGGTTGTGTTTTTTTTGTGTTTGATTATATTACTATACTATATTACTATATCTTTGAATATAGAATATCTTCTCTCTCCCACTCTCTTTTATGAATAGAATTTCATAAAGCAGAAAAGATAAAGATAACAAGTTTGATAATATTCCGAAAACTTTAATTTACATTCATGAGAGATAAATAATTAGGTTCACCAGATTATTGAAATATTTGCCAGAGTCTGCTTTTCCTGCGGAGAAGAGTTTGGGGGTCTTCAAATCTTGGGTAAAAATAATTATGTATTTTTTTTCTTTATTAAAATAAAAATAAATACACTTCGCCTTTAATACCAAAGAGGGGTAGGCAGAAGCACTTGCTAAAGCAAGTACCCATGGTTCACCGAGCGTATTTAACCCAACGTGACAGGGGGTGAGCCCATCGCCGTTAAGTTTTATCTTTATTACCGTGCCCCATCCTAGAACACAACTCTGCTTAACACGAGACAAGATGGTGGTTAAACGCATGCTTATTTTGCGATTAAAATGGCAGGTATTGTAATAGAATGAACTAGAAGTAAAAACTTAAAATTTCTGATGCATAATAAAGTAACTTAATCATACCCAAGACCATTCCTAAGTTAGTACGGTTCACTGGATAAAAAGCGGAGAATATTTGAACACGGTCCGCTGCGCAGCGGATTGCAGGACGTAGGTATTCTCGAGACGATGCAGGGAGGGCAAGTACCGTAACTGTTTTAGTTAGGAGACGCTTCTTCTTAGAAGACCTTCCAATTTCTGTGACGTTATTCTCAACAGCGTTTGTAAATGTTGAGGAAATATCAGATAAAATTATACCAATTTTTATGTCAATGCTAAGGCATGTACATCTTCTATTATATAAACATCAAAGCCACTTTTCGTTGTCACGGCATAACTCCGAAACGGGTGGACCGATTTCGCTAATTCTTTCTTTGTTGTGCTTATTAATGACAGCAGAAGGTTCTTATGAAAGAAAAAAATAACATCCACTGCTGGGCACAAGCCACCCTAGATATTTATATTAATAGTTAAGACAGGACAACGTCTGTCGAGTCCACTAGTAGATCAAATTTCTTTCTAACTTTATCCAGACAGCCTAGTTTTTTAACGTTAAACAAAGTTTGAGTACATTTTATTACATAATAAATTATCTTCTGCGTTTTTGGACGTGCAAATGGAAAGGTATATTAATATTGGACAAACTTATTTTATATTCCTTTTTTTAACCTTTACCTTTCAAAATTCTCCTGCCTTTCAAGTTCAAGCCTCATTCGATTCAATAACAATGTTGTGTTTCTATTGTCCTTTTAATTAACATCAGTCTTTCTTTTCCAGATACGAAGAAATTAAACCGAGCGCAGTGGACCGGAAATGTGTTTCAACAAGTGTCTCATAAAACTTGCGGACTACTTCCGATTAGTTTCCGGTGCGCGCTAGTGGCTCCCGAGATACTACTGCCGACAAGATGCTCAGCAACAGAAAGATTGTGTTCACTAAACTCTTACTCTGCCTCTGCTTCTATGGAGCCTGGGGCAGGTCGTGGGCGAACCACCACGACACCACCACGTCCACCACACAAACAACTCCCACCACCACGAGCACGCCTAAGAACTTCCACAATGACCCACTCATCGTCGAGACTAAGAGCGGCCTCGTTAAAGGCTACGCGAAAACTGTAATGGGCAGAGAAGTGCACATCTTCACCGGCATTCCGTTCGCGAAGCCGCCGCTCGGCCCGCTCCGCTTCCGCAAACCAGTCCCGATAGAGCCGTGGCACGGCGTCCTCGAGGCCACCTCCATGCCGAACAGCTGCTACCAGGAGCGATACGAATACTTCCCCGGATTCGAAGGCGAAGAAATGTGGAACCCCAACACTAATATATCTGAGGACTGCCTCTACTTAAATATCTGGGTGCCGCAGCATTTGCGTGTTCGGCACCATCAAGATATGCCTCTAGCTGAAAGGCCAAAAGTTCCAATATTAGTATGGATATACGGCGGGGGATACATGAGCGGGACGGCCACCTTAGACTTGTATAAGGCTGACATTATGGCTTCGTATAGTGACGTGATTGTGGCATCGATGCAATATAGGGTGGGTGCGTTCGGATTTTTGTATTTAAATAAATATTTTTCGCCCGGTAGTGAAGAAACTCCAGGTAATATGGGACTTTGGGATCAGCAGATGGCTATTCGCTGGATAAAAGACAACGCGCGTGCTTTTGGTGGTGATCCTGAACTTATAACGCTGTTTGGTGAGTCAGCAGGAGGTGGCAGTGTCAGTCTCCACATGATGTCGCCCGAAATGAAGGGACTGTTCAAGCGTGGCATTTTGCAATCCGGGACATTGAACGCTCCCTGGAGCTGGATGACTGGAGAGAGAGCTCAAGATATTGGCAAGGTTTTGATCGATGACTGCAACTGCAACAGTAGTCTACTGGCTGTAGACCCGAGTCTTGTCATGGACTGTATGAGGGGTGTGGACGCGAAGACAATATCAGTTCAGCAATGGAACTCTTACACTGGCATCCTTGGGTTCCCTTCCGCACCAACTGTGGACGGAGTGTTTCTTCCGAAAGATCCGGAGACAATGATGAGAGAGGGGATGTTCCACAACACTGAAGTTCTGCTCGGAAGTAATCAAGATGAAGGTGAGCATTTCATATATCAATTTAATTTATTTAGTCACGAGAATGCTAACATCAAAACAATGTTGGCAAACTTTTTCAGCACTCTGCGTTCAGAATACGACAGTTGGTATAGCGTACCTAATGAAGGTACACAATAATAGGAGAGTAAATAATTATAACAAATACACAATTGATTTCCAAAATCGTAACGGATACCTAGCAACCGCGCCTGAACGTTACGTTCCGTCGTAACCAATAAACCGTTCATGTCAAGCCACTAACGAGGCATAAAGAATGTTGGTAAACATTTGTGCCCCTGCGTGGAGTGTTCCCGTCGAGGTCACCGAATCCCGAGTGCAGAGCTCACTCGGAGCATGCGCCGTGGCGGGCAGACACAACAAACGCCGGTGGCATCGCAACGTTACTACCTGTACTACAGACTCGCCCACGTAGAGTCGTGGCCCCCACACTTTGCCTCCCACCGAGTGGGGGGGGAGAACAACGCCCGTCCTCCTGTTGCCACGCACCCTACGACACTCCAGCGGTATTCGTCCGGAATTTCCAAGAAGTATTATTCTTCTTGTGTTTTCATTATATAGATAAGAGTATCTTGCTTTAGAGAGTTGAACAATTCCAGTCGAACGCTTCGTAAAGATTGCCGTATTATTTATCATTCTTTGCGACTACGGAAACGATTTTGTGGTTTTATTCGTTTGTTATCAGTGTGCGAGCTCTGTCTGATTGTTTTATGCAGTACTGCAGCGGAAAAGTTTTACATTTAACTTTTGTGACAATTGTGTAAACTAGCAACATTCAGCACACGAAACAAAAATAAATAAGAAAATTACGCGAAAACCTATTCAAATTCGAAACCAATGTTTATAGTGAAGACAGGGCAACGTCTGTTGAGTCCGCTAGTATTTAAAAAAAAAACACATTTTTTTTCCACGAAGAGGACGTTCTGTTATACGATTTCGTGATAATTTCTTATTGGAACGGCTAATAAACATTTCAGCTGTTGTTTGTTATTTTTCTCTTTTATAAACGAACAAACTAGTTGTTTGTTCAGTTAATTAAATGCTTATTTACTGAAGAAATAAACGAGAAACACTGTGTATATTCCTCTGACTTGTACATAATAAAACAGATACCTCTTAATTGCATTCTTCATCTATGGAAATTTTGGAAGTTCTGTAACTTACTTATACCGGCGGATTGTCTCGTTAATTTCCATTTCCGTTGTTATTTAGAATCAAAATATAGCCTATAATATTCCTATCAATATTCAAAATCCGTTCAGCAGTTTCATCTTGAGAGTAACAAATAACATACAATCTTACGCATTTAAAATGTAAGTAAGATATGAACTACCTCAGCAGGACATACAAATATTATAGTAAGCTCATCTAGGCCCGTATTCTGCAGCAATAAAAAAAAATAGCACTCAAGTGTCGCTTGAGCATAGTTTCTCTCTTTTACACAAATCTTACTAATGTTATAAATGGGAAAGTGAGTTTGTTTGTTTGTTTGTTCCGCTTTCATGCCATAACTACTGAACCGATTGCTTTGAAATTTTGCAGACGTATAGTTAGAAGTCCGGTTTAAATAATAGGGTACTTTTTATCCCGGAACAATTGATATTCCCGAGGGAAAACAAAAATATTCCTTTATATCGCAATATAACCGAAGTCCACGTGGGCGAAGCCGCGGGCGGAAAGCTAGTACTAGATAAACAGTACTTCAGCAAATGTCTGTAATATAGTCAGAGTTTCAAAATAAATAAATATTTTACAACAACACACACATTGCCTTCATCCCATGTTAAGTAGCTAAATCACTTGTGTTATGGAAATCAGACAACGAGATATATTTACTTATATTTTTTTTTTTTCATTTAAATATATACATATATAAATAAAACACCCAGACACATCCAACAAGTGCTTAAAAGCTGATCACCTAAGCACCTGTCAGCGGTGGGAATCGAACCCACGACCCTACGGAGCAGAGGCAGACATGCTGACCACTACACCAACGGGCCAAAATAAGAAGAGAAAAGGAAAAACAAAAAACAAACAGTACATTTGTAAAGTATACAGCGACCAAGAAGTTCTGAGTACTCTCCACCGTCCTTAGAGATATGGAGGTATTTATCCAAGTTTAAGTATGTATGTCGTGCCACAGACAACCGCGGAGGAAGCTCCACGTGTATCACCTCATCTCCTGTGTAACGGATAATTAGATATCACTTCGATATGTTGCTGTACTCGTATCAGCTGAGTTGCGCCGCGAATACGTGCTTTATCATAATGTAATAATGTATTCTCGAGCACAGTTTCTTTTCCTGAGACGGGCTGGTCTAATGACAATTTTTTAGAAAATAATATACATACATACACTTCACGACTGTCTCCCAGAAGGGTAGGCAGAGACTACAGATCTCCATTTGTCACGGTCCTGACATACCCCTTTCGCTTCATCTACATTCATACATCTTTTCATACATGACCTCCGGTTTCGAGGACTTTTCACGCCACCTTCGGTCAGGACATCACCAATCTGGTCTTTATATGTCCTTCTGGGGCAACCTCTACTCACCCGGCCCATTACATCACCCATATAAATCTCTTTCGTTAATCGACTTTCCTCCATTCTCTCCATATGCCCAAACCACCGAAGCATTCTGTGTTTAATATTCGGAAATATATCTTAATTACTACAAACATCATAATTCTGCAAAAAAATAAGGTTTAGTATTTAAAAATTACCTTTTAATTCATTAATTTACAATTTGCACCAAAACACTTCAAAGTGTCTTGGCGTCCCTTGTAACGTCACTCTAGAGCGAGAATCATTCGACAGATGTAAACATTGACACGCTCTTGATTAATTTCGATTTTTTACTGTAAAACATGAATTCGTTCACACACCGCAAGAACCCTATAACGGCGATGGGCTCACCCACTGTCATGTTCGGTTAAATACGCTTGGTGAACCGTGGGCATTTGCTTATCAAGCAAGTTCCTCTGCCTACCCCGCTTTGGGATTAAAAGGCGTGATGTGTATTTTAACATGAATTCGGGAGCATCAGTGTGGTGAAGTGGTCGGATATTTGGTTTTGCAATCGGGAGGTGATGGGTTCGAGAACTGATTGTGCTGGGCGTATGCCGCGCGTGTGTGTATCCGGCGATGCCACGTTGTCTTAATAAACTTGGTGAACCTTGAGAATTATGTTTTTACAATAAGACAACCAGGAGAACGGCAAAACGTCATCCATACTAGGTGGATTTACCATTTACACGAACCAAACGGTTTGCGTCTACTTGCATAGTGCGAACTGCCAGGATGTGGAATGAGTTTCCGGGGTCCGTGTTTCCTGCGCGCTACAGTCTGAAGGTCTTCAAGTCACTGGGGTGAATAGGTACCTAATGAACAAGTGTGCTCCATCGTAGACTATACCGCTGCGTAACATCAGTATTATTCAATGTGTTTAAAAAAAAATGCCTCCTTTTACACGAAACTCGTTATAATATTTTATTTGTTTATTGATTTATCGTGTTTAATGATAGCCACTTACCTATTGATGGTACACAGATACAGGTACCCACGCGGCTACTGTCCACGCGACAGGCCGGTTCAATCGACTTAAGTGGTTTCAGCCATCATCTATCACGTTTTCCTGTCTCTATACATTACAATGTACGTTCAAGAGTTTCTAGACTAATGGTCGGTACACTCATACGTTCAGGCACGTCGTGCAAGTCGAGGTAGGCAAGAAAAGCGGGGTAGGCAAAAACGCGGGGTAGGCAAAAAAATCGGGGTAGGCAAAGACACTTGCTAAGCAAATACCCGTGGTTCACCAAGCGTATTCTAATCTTGAATTGAGTTTAGAATACGCTTGATAAGATAAGAAATAAGTTTATTTCATCGTTATAAGTACTATTTACATACAATTATACAGTAGCATAACACAAAGCATGACGAAAGTCGTATATTACAATTTGAAAATTAAGAGTGATATTTTTTTTAACACAGTGAACAAGCGTCCTGCCTGATGTTACGCAGCGACGTGGTCTACGATGGAGCACACTTGATCATTAGGTACCTATTTACCCGCGAGTTAAACACCTTCAAACTGTAATGCGCAGGAAACACAGACTCCGGCAAGTTATTCCACATTCTGGCGGTTCGCACTATGAAAGTAGACGCAAAATGTTTGATTCGCGTAAATCAAATAATCACCTAGTCTTCTATATAATAAAATTTCGTCATAGAAGCATCTTTAAGACAAAAGAGCCGTGATTCGCCGAATCGACGTCAGTGAAGCTGAAAATGATGATTTTGGTGTAGTTTTACGAAATCTGGGTCCGAGTATTTTGTGCGTATGTTTTACCAACATTTCGAATAGATCGCGACATGCAGCATGTAACAATTTATTTGAAAAACGAATACTACTCTTGTGAAAGAAAGAGACGGGGGAAATATGCGTGTTCCATTTATTTACATTACCGAATACGAATGTTCCTAAGTATTCTAAGCTCGACCCTCGACTTTACTGATTTGATCGCTAATGTAAATATTGTCTGATAGGTATGCTTCAAATTTCTCGGAATATGCTTTATTATAGAGATTACGTTTTTTGTATTTGAAAAATGTTCTTTGTTCGATTTTCATCATTAGCTCTAAATTCTCTATATTATTAAAATCTTCGAGCAGAATTTCGCTTTATACTAAAAAAACAGAATTTTCCGAAATTGTTACTTGTATGAATAAAGATAAATAATACACTTCAGGCCTTTAATCCCAAAGCGGGGTAGGCAGAGGCAAATGCCCACGGTTCACCAAGGGCATTTA
>SJJU01012671.1:0-10469 GCA_012932125.1 Conopomorpha cramerella
CAATCGCAATGTAAGGTATCTACATACCTATCTATGTTTTACCTACGTCATAGAAAATGTCATTGATAAAATCTGACACCAATAGGAGAAAGGGCACAATTATTGGATTGAGCAAAGAATAATGATCCTTAGGTGATCATGAAGCTGAATCAGTAATTAAGTACCTACCATTAACATGTGATGTTGTTTGTTTTTTATGAGACGGCAGAAATTAAAATCAATGTAGGTCTTGTAACTTTTGTGAAATGCCGAACATTACCTACTGTAGAGAAAATACTCTACATAAGTATTTAAAACTCATTCCGTTTTATGTGAAAAGAAAGAAAACTGCTTTAAAAAATAAACAAAAAGGATTGTAATACCAGATATTCAAAGCAACCGGTTAAAATTTAAAAGAAATATCCATAAGCTCAATGATAACAACTAAACTCAGCAAGACTGACTTTTCTAGTTGTTATGAATGTATATTTTTCTCAAAACTAAGTAGCTCAACGACTTAGCAGCATGCCATCCAACGCGGCAATGTGGCCCTGCGACAGTGTCCTGGTACAAATACTTTACGTGTTTTAAGATAGTTTTCCTATTACAGTACTTCCTCCCTACAGGACGTACCGTTACATTATAATACAACTATACAGCAGTGAAGTATCATTGCTAAAATTGGAAAAAGAAAGAAAACAATTGCCGCCCTTTCCATAACCTTCTTTCTTTGCAGGCTTCGGCAGGTTCCACTTCTGCCTACTAGCCATCTGTGGTCTGATCTACGCGAACACGGCTATTGGCATCACTATAGTGTCATTCGTGCTCCCGGCGGCGACATGCGACTTCCAGATGACGTCCACCGACAAGGGCTGGCTTACTGCCGCTCCTATGTTGGGTAAGGCTCTTTTTAAGCTTCAATCAATCTTACTTTCACCTGTCATGATGCTTTCCTCCATGAAAACCTCCCTGGATAGAATGCTAAATGTTTATGGCTTGGAGATGATCTGATGATGGAGCTGGAAGAGGGACATAGGAACTTAGCAATTAAACGGCACAACCCCATTGAATTTGGGATCTTATGATTCGTCTTGGCGCGTCCTTCATATTTGAATAAAAGCTCTTTTAAAAGGGCGTTCTACTTATAATTGACTTTTTCTAATTTTGGCTCAATCACTGTTCAATTTTAATCATAGTTTGTCGAGACATTTCACGATCGGTCACATTACTTTGAATGCCAGAGAGTTACACTCGAATAATTATTTTAACAACACATCCACTATGTACATTATTTCTGAGACGTGAATCGAATCTGCAACCGACGTCAAGACGGCAGGTGCCATGAAATGTTTGTTTAATGATCAGTAATTGTTGCCAATATAAATTACATCCCCATTTTGTCTGGGACGGAAAACAAAAACTCTAGCTGGTACAGAAGGTACACAATATAAAATGAAATAGAATTAATTTTTGAGAGGGTTCCTTAAGTTCTCCAAATGTAGGAGTTTTTGCATGCCTGGTAGTCCATGACGGTGTGCACCTACTCTCAAGTAGTGTTGTTTAACTCACAGAGAGTGTTGCTGCTCATCCTCTGTAGAGGTTCCTTGGTCGCCTCTTACGACCCCTCGACGGGAAATGTTTTGCTGGGGTGGTGATACATGTATTCTATTCGGCGTCACCACACGGCGACTTTAAAATCAGATATTTAGTGTCAATATCCAGATAAGTACGGTATCAGCCAAACAAGACATTATACATTACAAGATTTCATCATAATACCCTTCACAGGCATGGTGATTGGTTCCTACTTCTGGGGTTGTCTGGCCGACACGAAGGGTCGCAAGGTAGTGCTGGTGTCCACCCTCCTGCTGGACGGCTTTGTCGGCATACTGTCGTCGTTCGTCCAGATCTTGCCCATTTTCATGGCCTGCCGATTCGTTAACGGATTCTCGTAAGTATTTCTGTTTTTTTGTTGTTGTTGTTGTTGTATGCAAGTATAGAAGATGACCTGAAATAAAATTGATTCTCACACAAACTCGATCAGCCGATTCTTGTATGAAGAGATCGATTATTTTTCGTTCCGGGGTATTGACACCATACGTACTCAATAGAGTTTAGAGTGACAGTAGACTGCGGCTTAAAGGGGTATGTCATGATCATCCTGTATAATTAATTTTGATTTTATTGAAGATAGTTTTCCGTGGATTCACTGACGCTTCTATTCTGTGCCGCTCGGTGCTGAATTTCATCACCTTAAATGTCAGATACTAGTTAAACACAAAATCCTTGTTTTTCCTTCAAGTATTGTAACTTAACAACCAAAAATTCTCCATAACATCGCCACCCGCTGTCTGTTCTTGTGTATTCTTACATCTTTAAAAGTACGCAACGAATTTTGACGCGGTTTTCTTTACAAGATTGAGTTATTCTGGAGGAAGTTGAACCTTACTAAAAGAGTAATACATGCATATAATAGCAGAGAAACACTTTTAATAATGTATATTGGCAAAACAACGTTTACCGGTTCAGCTAATCTACAAAAATACTGTCACATTCTACCGAGAAGAGCACAGAAGTTATACAAAGTTGTACACCTTCATTATCCTTGAAAGTGCAAAACCAACTGAACCCACGATAGCCGGAAGAAGCGTCTAAATGAGTATGACCATGATACGAAACTACAATCATGGGTTGGTAGTTAAATAAAACACCTAATACGTGCCTACTTGCAACAATAATCGCTGCGTCTGCTATCAGTGTCCCAATGAACCTACGTATTTTGTATGAACATAATAAGGACAGATATAATCATAAATTGCTACTGCTCACGTGCCACCTCACGAGCCCATCATCATCATCACACTTCACCAGGAAAAGGCATTGTAAAGTCGAACGCCCACCTGTCGGTTGGGGTAACAGCATTATGTATAGACTTTGTTATTTTTCCTATGGCTGCAGTCTCTGTTTATTTATTTACGTTTCCAACACTTAATCTATTCGGAACATTGCCAATCCAAATAGATAAGCTAATTTGCTTCAAAAACTTAACATTGTAAACGGAAAAAAAATGTCACCTCTATATACAAACTTGCCGATCAGCTGATTGCCACTTTGTATGAAGTGTTAATTTTTTTTTCTTAGTTTCTAACATTGAATTCCTTGGGGAAAGTTGTTTGGTATCATGGCTCATGGTCTGAGTGACTTTCTCGAGATTCAACAACATGTTTCTTATTTAACTTTGTACACAAGTCTACAACTAATGAACGCGAACCCTTAAGAAAAAGCCTAAGATTGTTTACACTATAACAATAGATACTGGATCCGTCCACTTTAATGGCTATGCAGTGAAGTTCTTCCCACGGTGCAAAAAAAATACTAAAAACTACGAAGAGAAAAAAAAATGCCATCACGATTCAACCATCAATGCAAGGCTGGCTTTTAATTCTGCAAAAGTAATTTCTGTTCTAATGAGACGGATCCGTCACCGATATTGATTGAACTCTAGATCATACAATTGACAAGAGGCTGATGGTCCAAGCGCATATAGATTACACCTGCATTTAGTTTTATCCTGACAACACAAATGCAATGGGTGACATTTTGACTGACGACGAATTAATGATCGGCTTTTCATGCACTGTCATCCGAGTTAGTTGGCAACAATGTATGGTGAATTAAAATGAAAAATAGGCATATTAGCAGATGTTATGAGATTTCATTCATGTATTTCCAGTTTATACAAACTGTAACACTGTGTAGATTTATCTCATACCTATTTTGTATGTTGCCAAAGCTGGTTAGGATTTACTGCAGATGGTGAAAATGAGCCTCTAAGTCACCTGCAAATATTCTGTCCACATTTAGGCTGCTAATTATATTATAGGTGTTGTATAATTGTAGCCTTTCTCCGCTATCCAGATCGTCATTTTAAAGCCGAGAATTGGAAGAAATATTTATCTTTTTTATGTCCCAGAGCAGCACGGGATAGATCATTATTAACATGATACTTTTCTATTTTATTTTATATTTGACTTTACGTCTCTGTTCTAGTGTTGCCGGCGCCATGGGTTTGTGTTTCCCCTACCTCGGAGAGTTCCAGCAGACCAAATACAGAGAGAAGATCCTCTGCTGGATGGAAATGTTCTGGACCCTCGGTGTCATATTGCTACCTTGTGAGTTCTGAGTTTGTGATTTCTATTGAAGGGACATTCATAAAAATAGCGGTAGTATGGCTTTTTATGCAATAAAGTTAATGAATGCCTGTACCAAATTTGAACTTAGTACTAAACCAGAAAAAAATACCTGGACTTATAAAACCAGTGATTAGTTTCCCTAATATAATCTACCTTTTAACAAACTCCCATTTGATCCCATAAGCTATATAGAATTATCTAAATCCCGGCAAAAACAAAACTATGCTTACCCATTACTTCCATCGAACAGTAATCGCGTGGGGCATCATCCCCATCGAGGGTATCAGGATCGAGAGGGGTACCTTCTCGTACGACTCATGGAATTGGTTCGTGGCCAGCTGCGCCGTACCTTCTCTGATCCTTGGCTTCTGGCTGCTCTTCTTCCCGGAGAGCCCCAAGTTCATGATGGAGTGCGGTGACTACGATGACGCCCTGGCCTGCCTTAAGAGCGTATACAAGCAGAACACTGGTGATGACCCTGAAAACTACCCTGTGAGTTGAATCGCTTTATGGCCACGGTTTACCAAACGTATTGAACCCAACGCGATAGTATTTGGGACTATCGCCGTTAAAGGCTACCCACCTTGTGTTAACTGATCATCACGATGTTTTCCTGAACATTGTTCATTCCATTTTCTAAAAAGGTTGTATCTATGACACAGTGATGTCCCAACAATTTTTTTTATAGCTGGCAATATGTTTTGCATGCAATATCTTCTCAAGGTACTGCTGCAGTGTGTTGCTAATAGTAAATTATTTTCCAGATCAAAAGTCTCAAGGAGAAAGTACGCACTGTGTCAGTGGCGTCACAAAACTCTCAGAAGTCTGTGCGCAGTCTCAGTATGCGCAAGCCCAAGGACCTGAAGAGACTGTTCAACGAGATCTGGTCCCAGACTAAGGCCCTGTGCAAGCCTCCCTACCTCAAGTACACCATCCTCACCTGCGTCATCCAGTTTGGACTTACTACTTCGTAAGTTTGAATTCGTAGCTAGTGGTTTTGTAATGTGTAAGTAACTTGGTAGACAAAGTTCACATGATAGTAGGTAAGATTAAGACTGAACCTATAGTTGTTATATGTAGGTAATTTCTTATTTATATTATACAGACTTATACCTACTAACTTTTTTTCACAATAATCACGTGATGAAACTTCAAACACTTCTAGTTATAACAAGTATCTCGTTATTCCCAAAGACAACATAGGTACCTTATGCAACAAAAACAAACACGCAAAAATCTATCTCAACAATATCTGAACGTTAATTTTCACCGCTCACTAGCTACTACACCCTGATGGTATGGTTCCCCGAGCTCTTCAACCGCTACGAGGAGTACGAGCACAAGTTCCCCAACACATCGGCCTCAATCTGCGACGTCTCTGGCATTGTTGTTGACGAGAGCAACGACGACCCCTTCGACTGCCTCAAGACCATCGACTCGAGCGTGTACACTCACACGCTGATCGTCGGCCTGGCCTGCATTCCCACTTCACTGTGGCTCCCTCTGTGCGTCCACAAGCTTGGAGCTAAATTCTTCTTGAGTAAGTATTTCTTTATTCTAATTTAACTAGGTCCTCTTAAGGCATTCCTAGAGGATTTTAAGTATGCGAAAATGAACGATTTTTTTTCCTAGTTCAGAGTCTACGCCCCTTTTCTTGCTATTGACAGGATAAGTGCACTTTGGGTATAGGACCACGAAGAGAAAACTTAATGTTAAAAATATATCAACGTTTTACTAGTCCATCCAATACAAGCCTTTTCACATTATACTTAGAAACTGCACTGTACGTTAGGAATTTTACAATAAAATATGGCATATACTGTGAACAGACTACTAACTGCATCCTTCCACAGTCTTCTCGTTGACCCTCGCCGGCGCGGTCACCGTCGGCCTGTACTACGTGCAGAACTCCACTCAGAACCTGGTCCTGTCCTGCATCTTTGAAGCCCTCACGTCGCTGGCCATCAGTTTGGTCTTCTGCGTACTCGTCGACCTCTTCCCGACGAATCTTAGGTAAGTTTTGCACATCTAAGAACGTTTCTAGATTATATTTTGACACTATCTATGTACTTAAACGAGAAACTGGGACTAAACTAAAACACTCAGAGAAAAAACAAGGCACACATATACAAATGATAATGTAACTTAAGGTATAGTATAAATTATGTAGCCTTAGTTAAAGGCTTCGTAAGCATTCCTATCTATGCATAAAACGCACATGCATGAGCATAACACAAAGCCTAAAATCTCGTAGTTCATCATTATATTACTAGTTAAAAGAAATAGCCTTGGAAAACTAATTGCTAACAATGATTCGGTTGTGGTTCCTCAGGGTGATGGCTGCAGCTCTATCTCTGACTGCTGGTCGAGGCGGCGGTCTGGTGGGCAACCTTGGCTTCGGCTACCTCATCGACATCTACTGCGTCCTGCCCATCGTCATCTTCTCGGCATTCTTGTTCCGTGAGTATACAAATAAAACTAACCAGGGCTTGTAAGCAGAGACGCGTTTATCCTTCTGCCCCCCCTATCACAGCACCTCAAGACATATAATACGCTGTGATTTGTTAAAACACAGTAAGAGTGATATAACAGCCAATCACAGTACGTATTACTTTTTGTCGCGTGTTTCTTAGCGCGCATGGCAGAGCATTCTGAGGTGCCCTTGTTTCCTATAGACCACGGTTTTGTTATGGCTCCTCGTGGAGCTGAAGTAGTAGAAGCGTTACTCCAATAGGCGAATGGGATCTGCGTAGTAATCTCGTATCACTTTCTAACCTACCAAACAATTTTTGGTGCTGGTTTAACCTGTTTTGTCCTCTTAACACCTTGCAAATGGTCCCAAAGTTAGGTAATGATAGAAACGAATTTTAATTTATTCTCCAAACTTATCTTTGATAGTCATTCGTTCCCAGTTATGCCGCGTCAGCTTTGCTGTGGATAAAAGGAATATAATAAGTTAAGCGCCGAAAAATGCTAAGTTGAGCAGCAAAATTACTAATTGAGCAGAAATTTTTTTGATTTTGTATTTATTAGCTGACCAGATCAGTAATTTTGTCGCTAAGTCAGTATTTTGGTTTGGTTAGGTTAGACTTTTTTGATGCACGTTTAAATACTATCCTGGATAAAATGGCAAAAGTAGTTACCAAATGACAGATCGTTTTTTTTAAACAAAATTTTCTTTACAGTTGCCGCGATCCTCTGCTTCTTCTTGCCAAAGACCGGCCAGGAGGCACTCGACTAGACGCGCGGCGTTTCCGGGACGTTATCACTAGTTCTAGCTTAGACTGTCCAATTAAACCATAGAGATTACCACTTTTCAACGTGATTGTACATATCATTTAAGATGTAAATATCGCATAAGTAAAGAGATATTTAATGAGTTGCCTAGTAAGTAAAATTTTATCGCAAAGCGAGATATTTTGTGCCTTCCGAAGAAACATAGTTTGTACGGCTCATTCCATGGTGCCTCACTGTTGTATGTGTGTTGAACATTGCAGTATTCTAGAGTTGACTGTGTTATTTAATAACAGTAAATTATTTAATAAATATATTTTACCAAATAATAAATAAATTTGTGTGTTTTATTGAGTCTTTAGACTATTTGACGACCAGGAAGGGCTCACTTGTATGAAAAGATGTATGAATGTAGATGAAGCGAAAGGGGTATGTCAGGACCGTGACAAATGTAGATCTGTAGTCTCTGCCTACCCCTCTGGGAAACAGGCGTGAAGTGTATGTATGTATGTATGAAGGGCTCACCTACCGCTGGGACGATGGTCGCGGGTTCGATCCCCGCTTTCGTCATAATGCGTCAGTGATGAGCTAAGGTCGTATATTGTTCTAACAATTTTATGTCTCGCATTTCCGAAAGAAAGATAAAAACAAACAACTAATGTTGTCCAATTCAGTCTTGTTTTCTGAAACAAATGGGTCATAGTCCCATTGCGTAGCTGGATTTCGTAGCTGGCTACGACGCGGGAAATAATAAGACGCCTTTCGAAGCTGACTATGAAAAGTTAGCTCTCCGTAGCCAGCTATCAAATCCGGTTACGAAATGAGACTAAGAGAGAATAATAAATGGGACCGACAGAAATAATAACAACATGTATAGAAATTATACAAATACATTTTATATTATACTATTTATAAATTAACGAATTGAACATAATTTCACAATATTCATCATCCGAAAAACGAAAACTTAACTGCTATTAACTTAAATATATTATACAACGTTAATTACATAAAAAATAATTTACTTTTGTTATTATTCTTCCGCGTGCCAAATTTCATGATGGAATAGAAAATATATAAATAAGGATTATTTACAATAGATTGTTGATAAAATTCTGTGATCAAATCTAGTCTAAAGGTAGATACTATGAAATTGAAATGAGCTTCCTAACCACTGCGGCATTATTGACGCAGACCTGCAGGTCTAGCACGCGCGTCAAGAAATCCACGGTATAGAACACATTATACGCGCTGTGATTGGCTACTATGTCACACAGCGTGAGACCTAGCTTGTTTCAACCAATCGCAGTGCCTGGTACGTCTTGTCACTTCTTTCTTGGAGCTCTTTGCTAAGGGGCTCTATTCTATTCTGCTGTGAAGTCTGAATTCACGAGTTGATTCTGTATAAATGCTATTTATGTTCTCTGAATTGTTTCATTAACATATTGAAGGTCAAAGAGATATTTTTTTATTGATATGACTGCCATAGCCGTTCAGTGTCCGCCGTTATGTTAATCAATCACTAGACACCATACGACCAGTGGCGTGCACACCATATAGGCAAAAAGACACTGCCTACCTTAGCATTTTGGCTTCCCGACCTAATAATAGAGTTATAGCTAGATCTTTTTTTGTTGTACTCTCGACATAGGCTAACGAAGGTCCTGTGTTTTGTGGGTGAGCGAGTCAGAATCCGATTGATCATAGAATAAAATACTTACATCTCTTTCATTTCACACTATCTTTGACAGATTGCTTTTTGTAGAAAACTCCTCAGTACAAACTACGTATGTAACATTATTGGAATCATCAGCAACAGAAAAATAATTTAGCTAATTAATAACAAAATACCCAGCTATTTTTAAAATGACATGAAAAATAAACAAAATGTAGGCGGCGTGGGCGTGGCTTATTAAGACGTATAGAGATACAAGGATCTATGGGCGCGTGAGTGCTGAATATTAACTAAGACCTCTTGTCTTAATAGATTGACGTGTGATAATTAATTTAGGTTAGTTTGGACTTTTCTGATGTGCGATTAAATACTACCTACCTAAGGCCCGTATACGCAACGTAATACTTGTTTTATACGCATAAAACAAGTATTAAACTTACCTACCCAGGTAAAGATTTATACTTTCTCTGACTGTAATGACAAGTGTCAAAAAGAGACAAGCATTACATGAGCACTGATTTTCCTTTCAAAACATGAACCTTAAATTGTGTATTCACGCGAGAAATGAGCCTTGTCGCCTTGTAGTGTGTGTGTGGTGTGGTGTTGTTGTCACGTGACTAGCGCGTGGTCTGCGCGGCGCTGGGCACCTGCGGCAGGCCGAACTCGTCGACGGGCACGCCGTCCTTGTTGCGCATACTGTCCGCGCCCGGCTCCCGGTCCGGGGCAGCCGGCGCCTTCACCACGTCGTCCAGGTACGAGGTGTCGTCGTCCAGCGCTATCTCGTCGCCTGAAACAGTCATCATCAGCTACGTGAATCTTCCACTGTCTCCGCCAATGATTTCCACGATCATTTGGGGAAATGACAATAATCGCTACGGTTGGCAGGCGGGTTGGCGATCGTAGTCGTGTTGTGATTCAACTCAAGAGAGTGCAGCTGCCCGACCTCTGAAGAGACTCCTTGGTTACGACCCCAACGACGGGATAAATTGGGCTGGGGCGGTGACACGTGTATTCTATCACCACACGGCATAGTCACGCATAAATTTCTACCATTTTTAGGCGACTTCAAAAATTCGACCATATATGTATATGGTCTTTTTTATGTTTATCCGTCAATAACTACGTCGTTAATGAACCGATTCTGGATGATTTTTTTTTTGTTAGAAAGTACGTATTTCAAATGTGGTCCCATAACAAGTAAGTCAGGGTTTGATGATGGTAGATCCGATAAATCGAGAGGAATGTTAAAAAATCGCATGGGCGAGCGACTAGTAGATATTGGGTGAAGTCTTTTTCTTTAAAATTGCGTAATGGTAAAGGTAGGTTTTACACACGATTTTATCGGCTTATAGTCAGCGTCCACTGAAAAACGAATTCTGACAGGTCTG
>SJJU01012672.1:0-23140 GCA_012932125.1 Conopomorpha cramerella
TTTTGGCATAAGCATTTCTCTGGATTTTCCTTTTTGCCCAAGTCCGACAAAGCGTCTGTAGTCCAGTTGGTCGGATACTTGACTCGTAAGCCGGCTACTGGACGTGTACCAATGGGGCTCTTTTTCAGAGCCTATGTACGCAACTCAACGCTCGTACGGTGACAGACAACATCGTGATGAAACCCGCACACCACAAGGTGTGTGGACCCTTTTACGGCGATGGGCTCACACCCTGTCACGTTGGGATAAATACGCTTGGTGAACCGTGGGCATTTGCTTACTAAGCAAGTGCCTCTGCCTACCCCGCTTTGGGATTAAAAGGCGTGAAGAGAAGTATTAATTAACTTCTTATGTGTCATCGATATATGTATTTAGTTTAAGTATAGCTTTCCACCCGCGGCTTTGCTCGCTTACTTTTTTGATACTAAGATTCACCACCTCATCTGATAAAAATATAATTATGTTTTCCCAGATAATACATTAGTATTAAGTCCGCCTTTTGTACATTCATGTTGCGATAAAGTACTAAATAAATAAATAAATAAAACAATGGTCGCATTAAAATACAATCCGGATCTAAAATTTAAATCACATATTTAAATGATAAAAATATATGTACGATTTTGAATCAGCGAACGGCTGATATGAAAATAGCATAGTTTGCGGATTATTGACATAATCCTCTGGCGTAGGTTTTACACGTGATACTCACATGCAGGTACAGGCGCGCTGGATTTGCACGTGTTTGTACTGTCGGGTGGAATTTTTGATCGATGCACGCTTAGGATCGTGAACTTGCATAACAGGCGTATAATTCTATCCGTAACTGAAAATGGGTTATATTTTTTCTGTTAAAAAAAAAATTGAGAGGTTTTCGGACAGCTTGAAATCGAGGGTATACTAGCAAAACCGAATAAGTGCATTTTTTATCAAATATAAGTTATATATATATAGGAATTCTTAGAATTTTCTGCTCTATTAGTCTAGCAAAAGCGTATATTGGCAGGTGTTCTATTCACAGTTTTATTTTATGTGAAAAACGGACAGTTATATTGTCCTTCGCCTATAACATAACAATCGTTCAAACTTTTATTTGCCCATATCTCATTTTTAAAGAATCGTGTACTTATTCGGTTTTGCTAGTATACCCTCAATATGTAAAATGTAGTACCAAAACATCTCACGGGGTGGCGCTAATCAGACCTGATCTCAAGGATATTTATTATTTATAATTCTATCCGTAACTGAAAATGGGTTATATTTTTCCTGTATAAAAATTGAGAGGTTTTCGGACAGCTTGAAATATGTCAAAAGTAGTACCAAAACTTCTCACGGGTGGCGCTAATCAGACATGATCTCAAGGAGACGCTCATTGACATATAATTGTCAAAAGACTATGAAATGACAACCCTGTTTAGGTAGTGCCATCTATGTATATTTCTTACAACTGCAATAAGTTACTTGTCAGAAAACTGCGCCGATGAGAGAGGCCGTGCACAGCGAACGATTTTCTCACAACAACCAATGTGATGACAGTTAAAAACAAAAGCGCATCATGGAAAAAGAATAAAATATAATGTTGACTATGGTTTCCTTTCAGACGAGCTATTTAGGTATTAAGAATACTGGGCGCTCCGCGATTCCATTCGCCTGATTTCATTATTCCATACAAACTACACACATCAAAAGTGTCTAGGGATCAAGTACATTTTAGAAGATTGCAATCAATAATATATTTTACAAAAACTAAATTCATTCATAATTTATTCAAAATGTGGTGATAAGTCATTGATACAGGCATGGGGAATTAGGTAGGAGACCAATCCAGAAGATTAGATTAGATTTAAATAAATTAGATTTTTTTACGGCTAAAAATGTTCTTGATCCCTAGACTCTTTTGATGTGTGTATAACACCCACCATTTAGTGGGTCCCAGGGGACAGGGATAAAGAATAACTTTTGTCCTTTCTCAGGCCTTAAACTGGGCATATATCAAATTTAATTTACAAGTTGAGTAGTTTTGTCGTGAAAGCGATACGGACAGACAGAAATACATCTTAATATATAAGAATCCAGTGTCATGATTGTTCCCAATGAACTCTTCACCAAGGCGTTGTACCACCATCCTGGCTGATGTTAAGCAGCGATGTGGTCTACGAAACGCGCACAAACAATATAACTCAATATTGTTCACCTGGTATATAGGCGCGGACATAACCAAAGACAAGCTCGAGCTTACCTTTGTTTATTTTACTCGACGTTTCGACGCAGTTGCATGCGTCGTGGTCACGAGTGGACTGGAGTGCGGCGTCTGCGACGTTCACTTGTTTGATACGAATCCGCAACTACCCTCAATGAGAGTTTCAGAGTTGTCACGTAATCACACTAATGCAATTCCACTAATACAGCATGCGCAATTTTATGCGTGTCACTAAGGTTTACTGACAGTAAGCCGCGAGGCTGTCGTCGGAAAATGAAAACAATCACCCTGTATTTGTATGCAGTGCTGCGTCACGCCGTCGATCTGTATGGAAATCAGACAACGTGACAGAAAATATATGACAGAATACCAATGCTAAGTCACACTCTGATACACGTAGGTCCTATAGTTTCAGTTTTGCGGATCTCGGCACTGTCATGTATGTATTTATTTTCTAATAATACACACATTAAAAGTGTCTAGAAAGCAAGAACATTTTTAGCTCTAAAAAAGTCTATTTTATTAAAATCAAATCTAATCTTCTGGATTTTTCTTCTACCTAATTCCCCATGCCTGTATCAATGACTTATCACCACATTTTGAATAAATTATGAATGAATTCAGTTTTTGTAAAATATATTCTTGATTGCAATATTCTAAAATGTACTTGATCCCTAGACACTTTTGATGTGTGTATTAAACTAACTTGATATAGACTTTGAAAGTTTTTTTTCTTAATTTCC
Organism: Conopomorpha cramerella; assembly: GCA_012932125.1. Classification (NCBI taxonomy): domain Eukaryota; kingdom Metazoa; phylum Arthropoda; class Insecta; order Lepidoptera; family Gracillariidae; genus Conopomorpha; species Conopomorpha cramerella. The sequence continues at coordinate 2,944 of SJJU01012672.1, forward strand.
CCGCATTGTCGCCGTAGTAAAAGCTGTTTATATTAACGAGCCCAACAACGTTTTTAAGACCATTGTTCTGGGTCCTTTTGCACTGTGTATATACATGAATAAATAAAAAATCCGGTCACGTTATCAAGTTCATCATCAAAGTGCCTCTCAGCAGTGGGAATAGAATCCACGACCCTACGGAACAGAGTTAGTGATGCTGGACCAATGGACCCGTCGACGTAACTATTTCATCCAGTATTTTCCACGAGATCGTAAACTGCGGGTGAGACAGTTCAAACCTATAACAAAACATTTATTGCATTCATTTATACAATTAGGTAAATATAAAAAATAAACACACTCTACGCCTTTTAATCCCAAAGCGGGGTAGGCAGAGGCACTTGCTATGGAAAAACAAATGTTTGCCGGGACAACTAGTTTACAATACATTGGCAGGTACCTACGTAAGTATTCACGTAAACAGGATAATGGTCAAAGGCTTGTTTAATGTGTTAAAAAAAACACGTACACAACAACATCGCCATATCATTGTATAAAGATATCAATTAATAGACTCGCACGGACATGATGACTAATTCAATCTAAAATGAGAAAATTGCCGCTTAACAAGCGATTTTATACCTTCCCTCTATATGAATAAGGATCAACGGCCCACTGGTAAGTTTGTCACTCGGCATTCCCGCCGCCAATTAGTGTGAGAAGAGCTTCAGAAAACACTGATAAATGTTTTAATAGAACGGCATACTGTGGGCGATTCACCGTGACGTTTATGTGACACAATTTTCATTTCAACTTCCTGTCATTAATGCCACATTATGTGTAGAGAGTGAGACAGAGTGGCGTAATTTCACAATGGGTTAGTTTCATTTGAATTTTCTATTGCTTAATAATACAAAATCGTACTTTCATAGTGCGAACCGCCAGGATGTGGAACGACTTGCCGGAGTCTGCGTTTCCTGCGCAGTAAAGTCTGAAGGTCTTCAAGTCGCGGGTGAATAGGTACCTTCTGAAAAAGTGTGCTCCATCGTAGACCACATCGCTGCTCAACATCAGGCAGGATGGTGATCAAACGTTTGTTCATAGTGATAAAAAAAAAATCGATCTTGTTTAGAGCACGACTCGACATGGATTCCAACAACGTCCTTCCGCAAACATTTGTGGCGAAGTTAGACAGTCCGCTGTCCTATCTTAACGTTTAGGTTCATTATTCTACAAGCGGAAAGTCTTACCTAGTTTTTATTTCATTAGATAACTCGAAGTAGCTATAGTCTGACCATTTCACCGAGAGAATTTGTGTAAACACACTTTCAGTGATTGTTCAACTTTTTAATTTAGTGAGAGGGCCACTGTGATCTGTTTCCGGCTTTTGCAATTGGAGAGGCCTATGACCAGCAGTAGACAAGTATGGGCTGATGATGATGATGATGATGAGAGGGCGACAGGGGGTGAACCCATCGCCGTAATAGGATTCACACACCTTGTGGTGTGCGGGTTTCATCCACGATGTTGTCCTTCACCGTACGAGCGTTGCGTTGCGTACATAGGCTCTGAAAAAGAGTCCCATTGGTACACGTCCAGTAGCCGGACTCGAACCCGGGGCCTCCCGGTTACAAGTCAAGTATCCGACCAACTGGACCACAGACGCTCTATGGGTATAATCAGATTTTCTGATTAGCTCATATTCACCATTTTTCATATCATTTCAGGTTGCCATTGAGTTAAACTCTTACTTGATTCTGTCAATGGCTCTCCTCTATGTGTCGTAAAGCTTCGAATGTTGAAAACAACTGTCCTCGTTAAGAGTAAAGTATAAGTAAAAAGAAAAAAGCAGTTTGTGGATCTTACCACGCAAGTGGATTGTGAAACGGCGGTATAACTACACACATCAAAAGTGTCTAGGGATCAAGTACATTTTAGAAGATTGCAATCAAGAATATATTTTACAAAAACTGCATTCATTCATAAATTTGATAAAATATATTCAAAATGAGGTGACAAGTCATTGATACAGGCATGGGGAATGAGTTAGAAGACCAATCCAGAAGATTAGATTTGATTTAAATAAATTAGATTTTTTTTAGAGCTAAAACTGTTCTTGAACCCTAGACACTTTTGATGTGTGTATTATACTGTTCACATCAAACAATTCAGCTTTTCGCGTAACGATCATAACAACAAAATTCACATTTTGTCGTACACTCTTTTTCGATAGGAACATGCCACTTAATGATTTATGCAATTTTACAAAAAAAAAAGTTTGTAAAGTCAGTTTACGGACAGTAGTTTGACCTGACAACGTCAAACATTGGAGTAGTAGTAGTACACTCGCTTGCGGAACGGGACAATGACGTCATCATTTTCGTGCATGCAGCAGGCCTAGCACGCGCCTCAAGAAAGACATGACATAGAACAAATACGCGCTCTGATTGGCTGTTACGTCACACTTTGTGCGACTCAGCTAGTTTCAACAAATCGCATGTCTTGTCACTTATTTCTTGGAACGCTCCCATAGTATCGATTTATTAAACGTTGTCACGTAAAAAAAACAATATCAAACCATTTCTATACCTACTTCACAGTTTAGCTCGACGGAAACGCAACAATTTCCGTTCTACGCCACAACCACGGTCTGTGTAGCCAGCTCTTCTTTTTGCACAGTTTTGACGAATGCTTTGTCTAAACGCCGAGCGAAGATACTGGAGTGTTTTTGAACTACCCACTTTGGCTTGGTGAATTGTGGACGGGGGGTACCGACAACACCGAAATAAAAAAAACAAAACGAACATCGTTTGAAAATGGAAACGACACACTAGAATTGGCATCGTTTGTGTGGCGCGTGTTTATACCTACTCTGGTTGCCGCTTGTTTTTTTTTTATGCTTTAGATATCTTTGGATTGTTGAAAGTGTTCTCATTGGAGGAAATCTGAGAGACTATTGGAACAAAGCGAGATTGTTATAATCGGGTTCAGATCGTTATAAGAGGGAGCTCTCCAGAGAACGGGCAGCAGCGCTCTCTGTGAGTTAAACCACAACACCACTGCGATCGCCAACCCTCCTGCCAAGCGTGGCGATTACTGGCATTTCACCCCAAATGACGGATCTCATTGGGGGAGGCCCTCGTCCAGCAGTGGACGTTATGTGGCTGATGTTGAGGAGATTGTTATAATCCAATTGAGGAGGTGAACATCAAAACCACAGCGTAATCACTTTTTACAATTAGTTAGAAATCAATAAAAAGCTGGAACTTTTTTTTTTTGTTTCGAAGGGGAAATCCATTATGGATACCCAGCCGCCCAGGGGAGTGACTGGGTTATGTCGGACTCACACCGACTAAAACCCCTCCGGTGGCCTTCGGGCGTGCTTAACGGATGACTCCGGGATCTCCAAAGAACGCACCGGTGTCACCCTTGCACTGCGTCTTGAGACGCGCGGGGGACTGTTTGAGCCCCCGACTTATCTGCACTTTGCGGTGCTGGAAACCAATAATCAAATCATTTCAAAAAATTTCAAAATTCATTTATTAAAAATTACATAGGTGTTGTCTTAATACCTAATATTATAGCATAGATATATTTATAGGTCATATACAATGATCGCGTCTGGACTAGGAAGAACCTGTATTCCAGACAAAATTTTTAGTCTATAAAATACACTTAGTACTAGGTAATTTAACTAAAGGTAAATTTTTTTTCTATAGACATACAAAAATTCAATTATTCAAATTATGAATGCATACATGCGATTTTGAAAAATAAAATCGTTAAAAGTTTAAAACGGGTATTATAGCGCGAAGGTTAAGCATTCAGCTTACCTTCGTTGTTTGCCCGACGTTTCGACACAGTTACATGTGTCGTGGTCGCGAGCTGACTGGAGTACGGCGGCGAAGTCGTTCATGGCAGTGCGCGTTTCCATAAAAAATGAAATAAAATCGCTTTTAAAAACAATTTAATAAGATATTTACGCAGTTTTGTTTATCTTTTCTTCTCCAGGATGGTGAGATCCATTTAACACGTGAAATTCAATTCTGAAAAAAAAAACAGAATTAAGAAAAATGGATGAAAGTTCAATGGATGGAAGGAGAATCGAGTTGAGGTTTTGATATTCACCACCTCACTTGATATTATAAAAACGCAAAAGTTTGTATGTTTATTAATCTTTAAGGCAAAAACAAATGACCGGATTTCAATGTAACTTTACGATATAACAGCTTAGGTACATATCCCATAGTTAGAACCAAAAGGACACAAAACGAAACATACCGATTTTGTAATTTAAGTTTTGTATCTTTTATATAAAGGTTCAATTTCATAAAATTACACATATTGTTTTGTGTCGCTTTTATTCTAACTGTGCGATATATTCACTGCTGTTAATACCTCTAAACATAATAAACAAGTAAAATTACCACTACGAGGTCTATAAATGTTTTAGTGGAAAGTTTCATTCATTTATTAAATCCATTAGCGAAGCGGCGGTTTTCACGGCTTAAGAGCCCTGAGTTCTTGTTATTTTTTCACACGATTATATATATTGACATACTAAGTGACCCGGCAAACGTTGTTTTACCAAAATACCTTATACTACTTACTACTTACGTCCTAGCATACCCGGGGGGTACATAGGGCCTTGCAGATATCTCTCCATGTCCTTCTATCCAGCGCTGCTGACTTTGCGGCATTCCAGTCAATGCCAGTTGCCCTGAGCTCGGAGTCCACGGAGCGCCGCCACGTGTGCGCTGGTCTTCCTCGTCTCCGCTTCCCGCTAGGGCGCCAGTCGAAAGCCACAACCGCCGGATCGTTATCGCCTCTTCGTAGCGCGTGGCCAATCCATCTCCATTTGCGCAGAGCGATTTAAAAAAATAAATTAAAAATTTTAAATACCTTATAGCCTATATGTTATTCTACTTTATAAGCTACAATACTGCCAAGTTTCATCAAAATCCGTCAAGTACTTTCTGCGTGAAAGAGTAACAAACATCCATCCACACATACAAACTTTAACGTTTATAATATTAGTGGGATAAAAATAAATATATATATACACTTCACGCCTTTTAATCCCAAAGCGGGGTAGGCAAAGGCACTTGCTTAGTAAGCAAATGCCCACAGTTCACCAAGCGTATTTAACTCAACGTGACAGGGGGTGAGCCCATCGCCGTGATACTTCAGATGTTAGTGGGATACTTCAGCAAGAATTTAGTATTTGATGGAAAAAAATATTTTTTAATTGTAGTCCACTTTCTTAAAATCTATTGAACGTCATCTTCGAATATCCAGATCCCATAGTCGGCATCAACGACATGACAGTCAGAAAGGCAGCAGAATCTTGGTAATGAGCTGGGTGGTTGCTTGCATGTTCTGAGGGGTTCAGTTACATAACCCACACGGGAACTCTTTTGTTTTATTTAATGTTAATATCATTTAATGCCCTTGAGCTGTTCACCAGTCAGGCATGTATCCGGCCATCAAGCATTTGTTAAATTAGTATTAAGTCATATTTATGTTAAGTATACTTAGCAGTAAGCCTTGGCGATTTGAAAAGATGCCAGTTTCTTCCCGGTTCTTCTGGCCAGTAAAAGACATTAATTCGAACCGGGGACGATTACTTTTGTTTTAAAGTCATAAATGACGTTCATCAAGCTTTGTGTTATTCTACTGTATATCTGTATGTTATAACACTTATAAAGATGAAATAAAGAAACTTTGACTTTGACTATGCATTGTACAGAAGGAAAATTACTAGCATAAAATACATTCTGACCCTATTTAGCGGAGTACAGTTATAAATCGCATTTCCGCTTCGAATGGTGTTAGGATTTTCTTCTTTGTCAAAAATTATAAATTCCACCGACGTACCCTATATAGAGTCCTGTTCTGTTGTCATAAGTGTACTTATCGTGGGCGAGCTGACTTCAAACGTTTTAAGCTGAGCTCGTGAGCTTTGCGGACAAGTGTCGCTAACAGCTCAAACGTAACTGGCTGCAGCTGTGTTTGTATGAACCGCCACTGTACCGTAAGGCTTTGATATCTTGGAATAGTTCCAAATGCATTTGGCTTGCTATCCCACAATCGGAGACTCGACGTATCCCGCACGGCCAATGTATACAGACCTTTAGTGCTAAGAGTCATCTGCACATTTGGAAGGCTGTTTTATAATTGAATGAGAGGCGTAATTTGTTTTTAAGAGCACCGGCGAGCAGAGATTGTGGGTTATGTGTGTTTGTAAATTTTATGTATGTATTTAGAAATATTTAAATTACTTAATCGTATCGCCGAAAGAATTTAAATATCCTCAATTGATCTTTCCATTTATTATCTTGTGTGTTAGTTTTAAGCTTACGTACCTACATACGTAATTAAGTACTAAATTATAATTTACTTTTACATCATTATAGGTATACAACTGTCATGTAATGTATGTTTTGATACTAAATAAATCAATTATTAGTTTTAGTACTAAAATAATATAACTCCATAATTATTATAACTCCATGGGAGCGTGGTGCTGTGGTCCAGTTGGTCGGATACTTGACTTGTGATCGGGAGGTCGCGGGTTCGAGTCCGGCTAATGGACGTGTACCAATGGGACTCTTTTTCAGAGCCTATGTACGCAACGCAACGCTCGTACGGTGAAGGACAAACATCGTGATGAAACCCGCACACCACAAGGTGTGTGAACCCTATAACGGCGATGGGCTCACCCCCTGTCACGTTGGGTTAAATACGCTTGGTGAACAGTGGGCATTTGCTTTCTAAGCAAGTGCCTCTGCCTACCCCGCTTTGGGATTAAAAGGCGTGAAGTGTATTTTTTTTTTAAATTTTAACTACATAATTAACGTTTTTCTTATACATGTAAACTCTATCTATAAAATCTATACATATAAAATCTAATTCCCTTTTTAACCCCTTAGGGGATGAATTTTGGTAAAAATATTTTCTCGTCTCGCGTAAGCATCATAAAAAGAACTTTTGTGCAAATTTTCAGCATTCTAGGATCAAAGGTTTGGCCTGGGCGTTAATGAGCCAGTGATTAATGAATCTGTCAAGACTTTGAGTTTTACATATTGATAATTATACGAGTACATATAAATGCCTTAATTTAAGTCTACATGTTGTTAACTTATATATCACTTATTAACACATCGGCGGACAGTAAAATAGACACAACAGATGTTTTACTGTTATGACGCCTATAGGTGTTTACTGTCCGGGAAAGAGTTAAGGAATTAAAACATTGTCATCATTTTCCTGCCCTTATCCCACACTAGGTGGGGTCGGCGCAACACGTTTCTTTTCGCCATTCATCTCTATCATTCGTCATCTGTGCAGTTACACCTTTCACGCACATATCATTTTTCACACAGTCCATCCATACATCCTTTGGAATTAAAACATTGTCCCAGATAATTATATCATACGCTAAAACCTACTTGGGAACATAAAACGACAATCCCGGTTTCCCGCACCGCAAGTGTACGGTACGTTAACACCAGAACCGCGCACTGCACTCCAAATGTACGGGCTAGACGGCTTATATCGTACAGAAATGTCAAAGACATGATCATGTTAAAAATGCGTCTACTTTCATCGTCCGAACCGCCAGCATGTGAAATTACTTGCCGGAGTCTGTGGTTCCTGCACAGTACAGTCTGAAGGTCTTCAAGTCACTGGGGTAAAAAGGTACCTAATGAACAAGTGTGTTCCATCTTAGACCACATCGCTGCTTAACATCAGCAGGATGATGGAATGACTTGCCGGAGTCTGTGTTTCCTGCGGAATACAGTCTGAAGGTCTCAAGTCACTGGGGTAAATAGGTACCTAATGAACAAGTGTGCCTAATGAACAAGTGTGTTCCATCTTAGACCACATCGCTGCTTAACATCAGCAGGATGATGGAATGACTTGCCGGAGTCTGTGTTTCCTGCGGAATACAGTCTGAAGGTCTCAAGTCACTGGGGTAAATAGGTACCTAATGAACAAGTGTGCTCCATTTTAGACCACATCGCTGCATAACATCAGGCAGGATGGTGGAATGACTTGCCGGAGTCTGTGTTTCCTGCGCAGTACAGTCTGAAGGTCTTAAGTCATTGGGGTAAATAGGTACCTAATGAACAAGTGTGTTCCATCGTAGACTTAACATCGCTTAACATCAGCAGGATGGTGGTCAAACGCTTAAAAAGTCACATGAGAAGGATATCAGGGATTCATGATGGCAGACCAGAGTCCTAGAGGGGAACTTGAAAAATAGTAGGGGTGACCAGTAGGTACTGGTAAAAGACGGTTCTTCATTCTTCAAAATTATATCCCACTGGTGGACTCGACAGACGTTGTCCTGTCTCAACTATTAATATGAATATAAAATTAGTATAGGTAAACTCCAGGGTGGCCTGTGCCCCGCAGTGGATGTCACGAAATACAAACATAATACACAAACAAAATATCCTATCTCTCAAATTGGACGAAATTACATATAAGTGCCAACTTTTGTGAATATCGGTAGCCTTGGTGAAGAGTTCATTGGGAACAAACATCACGACGCTGGATTTTTATATATTAAGATATTTTATAACGGGTCCCTTTTGTAAACATTCTATTTAAAGATTAACATTTTGTTCATACTTATTTCTTTAAATCTAAAGACGATTAAGCAGAGGCACTTCCGCAATTTAGAGCACAAATTAATCCTTAATTCTGTTCTGCCACAGAGACAACCCTCGTAACCACGCTGTCCACGGCAAAATAGAAAAAAAAAAGCTTTTAAAAAATGAAGCGAAATGGCCGTAACTCTCGCAAATAATACCTATTATCTCAAAATGCAACAATAATACGATGAGGGAGAGCGGCTCACATTTTCCATTCCGCACTGTTTATTCTGCACTAATGAGTGTAAAACAAAAGCACCACGTCTCTGCCCGCCCCACTTTATCCGCCGAGAAGACCTGCCGGTGAATTACGACATTTGTATATTTTTAATTTGGGCACATAGAGAGAGTTTCCAACGATGGAATACAACCTAGTATTGTTGAATACTTTTTGTTACCTACGCTAATTATGCGGGAATTTTTCGTAACTTATTTTACTCGCTGCGCTCCCCAGTACTTTGCCTCTTCAGCAGGGCTTATATCCTGCGTTCCTTGTTATGCTTAACAGGTCGTTAACAGACTGCATACATATTTGAAACAACGAAATTGTGTCCTGGCAAAATTGTACGGAAGTACAAACCGCCAGGATGTGGAATGACTTGCCGGAGTCTGTGTTCCCAGCACAGTACAGTCTGAAGGTCTTCGAGTCACTGGGGTAAATAGGTACCTAATGAACAAGTGTGCTCCATCGTAGATCACATCGCTGCTTAGCAACAGACAGGATGATGGTTAAACGCTTGTTCAGTGTGATAAAAAAAAACCTTAGGGCAGTACACCCTAAGGTTGAAAGTCGCATGAATTTCATTAGACGATGCAGTTGCATGCGTCGGGGCCACGAGTGGACTGGAGTGCGGCGGCTGCGACGTTCACTGATTTGATATGAATCCGCATCTACCCTCAAAGATTTTGATTATATTCGCGCCTATATACCCGGTGAACAATATTGAGTTATAATAATGTATGTACGCGTTTCATTAAAAGGAAAAAAACCTTTACTCTCAGTAGATCCATAGCCCAGATCCATAATGTAATTTATTGAGATATATTTTTCTTTATAGATCCATTGTTTTAGATTATGGATCGACAAAGAAGTATGGATCGGATCAAGTTAATAAATCTTTATATACACACATCGAAAGTGTCGAGGCATCAAGTACATTTTAGAATACTGCAATTAAGAATATATTTTACAAAAACTGAATTCATTCATAATTTAATGCAAAATTTGGTGATAAGTCATTGATACAGGCATGGGGTATTAGGTAGGAGACCAATCCAGAAGATTAAATTTCATTTACTTAAATAAGTTTTTTTTAGAGTTAAAAAATTTTCTTGATACCTAGACACTTTTGATGTGTGTATATAAAGATTTATCAACTAGATCCGTAAATACTTCTTCTGAAAAGTACCCGAAACAGGAGGTCATGTATGAAAAGATGTATGAATGTAGATGAAGCGAAAGGGGTATGTCGGGACCGTGACAAATGGAGATCTGTAGTCTCTGCCTATCCCTCTTGGAGACAGGCATGTATGCATGTTATGTATGTATGTCGATCCATAATCTAAAACAATGGATCTATAAAGAAAAATATAGATACATTATTATTACGGTACCTCCTCGTTTTATAGACGAGAAAAATACTGTTATAATAATTAATAGATACATTATGGATCTGGGCAATGGATATCCATTAATATTGTTTCCTTAAAAATGCCGCACACTCATTAAACCTCAAAAGAATATACCTCTCGCGGCTGCCGTTGAAATGAAACAAGACGCACACAACATTAATTGGAACCCAGTGGTTACTGCACGGATTGAGCTTTCAATATCCGTTCATTTTGGATTATTGAAAACCGACTATATTTACCTGTAATTCACGATATTTCATTTTGTTTGGATGTTGTTTTTATTACTGCATATGAATACACAATACAAATACGAAGAGCGGATTTTTTCTTTTCGCTCTGCGTTAAGATTTTCATTCATAATTTTACATACACTTCACGCCTGTCCCCGAGGGGTAGTAACCGGGAGGTCGCGGGTTCGAGTCCGGCTTCTGGACGTGTACCAATGGGACTCTTTTCCAGAGCCTATGTACGCAACGCTACGTTCGTACGCTGAAGGACAAAATCGTGATAAAACTCCCTCACCATATGGTGTGTGAACCTTTTAACGGCGATGGGCTCACCTCCTGTCACGTTGGGTGACATACGCTTGGTGAACCGTGGGCAATTGCTTTAGCAAGTGCCTCTGCTTACCCCCCTTTGGGATTAAAAGGATTGTTTTTTTTTTAGTGTCAATAAGTAGTTTTATTTGCGACCACCAGGACTCTGTTTCATAATTACGACAATGGGGATGTAAAGTCATGACTATTGGGGCTAGTTTCTATTGATACCTATTGAACAAGTGTGCTCCATCGTAGACCACATCGCTGCTTAACATCAGGCAGGATGGTGGTCAAACGCTTGTTCATAGTGATTAAAAAAAAAAAAGTTTCGCGTGACACAAAACATCGATGGTCACAAAGTACAAATCCGTTTGTTAGATTGCCTCACTTTCATTGGTTCGTATGCGTCAAGCGTATGTGGCGCCATCTGCTATAAGCTTCGCGTTTTCTTTCGTATGACGTATTTTTTTTAATGTAGTTTTCTATTTTCTGAGGCGTGAAGTGTATTTTTAATTTAAAAAAAAATTAATAAAAAAAATAAATACACTTCACGCCTTTAATCCCAAAGAGTGGTAGGCAGAGGCACTTGCTAAAGCAAGTACCCACGGTTCACCAAGCGTATTTAACCCAACGTGACAGGGGGGGAGCCCTTCGCCGTTATAGGGTTCACACACCTTGTGGTATGCGGGTTTCATCACGATGTTTTCCTTCACCGTACGAGCGTTGCGTTGCGTACATAGGCTCTGAAAAAGAGTCCCATTGGTAGACGTCCAGTAGACGGACTCGAACCCGGGACCTCCCGGTTACGAGTCAAGTGTCCGACCAACTGGACCACAGACGCTCTCTATATTTTTAATTTTCATTGCCAAAATCGGATTTTGCCCAAAGCGTCAATACGGCTGAAATACTTTACGTCTGTGTCTATCTCATTGAGGGGGGAGACCTACAAAAAAAAAATACTTTGGTGATAACAACATGGCTGCTGTTTGTTTTTATTTGCGATAAATATAAGTTTACTAGTGGACTCGACAGACGTTGCTCTGTCTTAACTATTAATATGAATATAAAATTAGTATAACCTTAACCATGGTGGCCTGTGCCCAGCAGTGGATGTCACGAAATATAAACTTTCCTATCTCTCAAATTGGACGAAATTTCATATAAATGCAACAACTTTTGTGAATAGCTTGTTCATTCGTGTTTAAAAATAAACCCATACAAAAAATCTAACAAAATACACTCATCAAAAGTGTCTAGGGATCAAGAACAATTTTAGCTCTAAAAAAAATCTAATTGATTTAAATCAAATCCTCCGGATTGGTCTCCTACCTAATTCCCCATGCCTGGTATCAATGACTTATCACCACATTTTGAATCAATTATGAAGGAATTCAGTTTTTGTAAAATATATTCTTGATTGCAATCTTCTATAATGTACTTGATCCCTAGACACTTTTGATGTGTGTATATTCAATTTGTTTTTGGAAGTTGGTTGAAAAGTATGGTATTATAGCCCTACCTTTGTTTGCTCGATTTGCGTGCGACTTGCCGTGCCCCCGGATAATATTTGATAGTAATATGGTTGACCCGGAAAACATATTTTAGTATAAAATAGGGGTTGATTGTAAGTGAAAAGGGTTAAACATATCATTACATAATATACAACTATTAAATTGCAAATTGCCCTCTAACGGCGATGGGCTCACCCTCTGTCACGTTGGGTTAAATACGCTTGGTGAACCGTGGGCATTTGCTTATTAGGCAAGTGCCTCTGCCTACCCCGCTTTGGGATTAAAAGGCTGAAGTGTATTTTTTTTTATTGCAAATTAAAATCCCCCCGATTTTAAATGTTCGTGTCGTGCCCTTTCATTTGATAGGTACCCCACTTAAACATATTTGTATAAAGTCATATTGACGAGCCGAACAACGTTTCTAAGACCATTGCTCGGGGTATTTTAACAATCTGTATGAATGTATTATACATTAATCATTCCTTTCTCAAGAATCACTCTATCTAGTAAATAAAGCCACATAAAACTCTGATGCGTAGTTATAAAGATCTGAGCACACATAGGGGCAGACAGCGGGAGGCGACTTTGTTTTATACTATGCATTGATTTCCTTGAAAAAGACTTATACTTACTTATAATTTGCGTTAAGTACTGAGGCTGTTACGCAATTAGTAATATTAACAGAAGTACACTTTCATTTGTTTAATATAAAACAATTACATTCGAGTTAAAGACGTTAAAGCATTTATACGGAAAGCGGGAATCAAACCGCGAACCCTCGTCAAGCTAACCGACCACTCTTCCGAATTACCCTTCAACCAAAATATCATTATGGATACAAAATCCTCCCATAAAATAATAAGTGAATATTTCGCGCGTGTCGACGTTAGGTACTTTGTAAAATATTTGACGGGGCCGTTGGTGTAGTGGTCAGCATGTCTGCCTCTGCTCTATAGGGCCGTGGGTTCGATTCCCACCGCCGCTGGCAGGTATTTAGGTGATGAGCTTTAAAGTACTTGTTGGATGTGTCTGGGTGTTTTATTTAAATTTATATAAGTATGTAAATAAAAGAAAAAAAAAGTATTTAAGTAAGTATATTTCGTTGTCTGATTTCCATAACACAAGTGCTTTAGCTACTTGGGATGAAGGCAATGTGTGTGTTGTTGTAAAATATTTATATTTATTTTATATTTAATAATTATTATTTAATTTTAAAAACAAAAACATTTTGACACACCAATCCAACGTTATCACATAAACACCGGACATTTTAAAAGTAATTAAACCTAAATCCGCCGTTGACACTTTCCGACATTTTTCCGGCGAAAAAAATAAAAGTAGGTAGAGGTATTATATTTTATGAAAAAAAAAAGACAAGCCCGCGGCGGTCGAGAGAGGTTTGAAATGAAAAAAAAAAAACTCCTCTAAACAAATCAACGCACATCTGCGGAGAGCTGTCACTGAGTAACATTTCAATAACAGCCACACGTTTGCGTGTCGCGTTCACGGAACGGCGTATCCTGAAAACTTTGCTGCGGGATTATAAACTTAAAAAACCGGTATTCACGGTCGAATTTGGAATGTTAATAGCGTTACAGGACGCGGACGCGGAGGTTCGTTTCATTGTGTGACGTTTTGCGTAATATGATCGGCGAATTCGAAAATACCCTTTAGAACTCTTCTCCTTTCTGATAGAGAATGAACGGGGGATTTAAGGTTGTTTGTTTGTTCGGAATACGCTTACAGTGATGTCAGTGGCGTGCCGTGAAATTTTCATCAGGGTAAGCTGTCTCCTATGAGTAGGTACATACGACACTAAAATAACATTAAGTAGGTACCCATTTTGTGCCAGACTACAAAATATTTCAATAGAAGATCACAACATCAATCACTAGTTTAGCAAAATTAATATCTAATTACGTTACGTCCCAAAATTTTGCTAAGCAGCTGATGCAGGTGCTGTATGCCAGAAACAGAACTGAACAGATCGTTGTGGAATGTGATGCCTTCCTCTTCCCAAAGCACTACATAATAACCTTGTTCTGTCTAACTAAGTAAACACACTAAAAAAACAAGAAACTACCTCATAATACCTTGTGTTTGCTCCAAGTTCAGATAAAAACAATCCCGGCGAAATTCGTCCGCGACTCTGCACTTTTCACTCATATTTAGTTCAGAGAATCGAACCACATTTGTAAACAAACACTTTTACACACATCACTTTCACACCTTAGTCTCCATTTTTGTCTAATTTGATTATTTTATAAAATAAAGGCGCGAATGAACGTACATAACATAACCTAAAACAATGCATACTCCAATATAAATAAACAAACAATACTTGCAATATGTCAACATGGCCGGCAACATCTCTCTCGCTCGCTCACCCATACACTCTTTCTCTGTCGCACATATTTACGCACTGTCATAGCATTCTAGCCCTTATTATTCCAATAATGTATGAAAAAATGCGGAAGAAGCTGCGCTTACGCTGTGGCGTAAATTTCTCCATATTTTTCATAGTAACGCTCCGCGCTAATAGACCGAGGTGAAGGGGATGTATACAGAGAAAGAGAAAAAATAGGAAGCTTGAGGTCTAGCAGCTTCCCCGGGCTAGACGATGCAACGAAGCGGCAACGTCTCATGAATTGTTTTCGTTGATGCGCTAAATACTATGTTTTGATTGGTTGAGGCGAAATTTGTGTTACCTATCGATGGAACGATGAGGCAACATTGCACGAATTTGTTTTCGTTGACACGCGGAAGAATAGAGTGTTTTCGATGCACATTTAAAATAACCGAAAGTCTGTTATTGATAAATTGCCTAATTTACAGTACCTACGTGACGACTAAATGTGTTATAGATACCTAACTACGCTAATTGTTTTAGTCAATTTGCCAGGGTATGCAGAGCTTATTTGCTTCTATGGACGTACCGCCCCTGAGTGATGTTATTATTTCATATTTTTGACAAACACATCGCTGATATAGACTCTGGTATGTTTTATTTGAAAATTGCGTCTTATATCACGAAGATATTATGTATATATTTAAAAGAAAGTCGTGTTAGTTACACTATTTATAACTCAAAAAAATGCACGTAAAATTGGCACTCTTTCTTACATAACGTGATATAAGACGCAATTTTCAAATAAAACATACCAGACTATATGCAAAAAATAGTTCTAATGTGTGTGCGCGTTTCATTAAAAAAAATAGTTTAGAGCCTGAAAAAGGACATAGGCTACTATTTATCCCTATCCTGTGGGACGCGTCACTAAATAGATGGTCTATAAAAAAAATACACTTCACGCCTTTTAATCCCAAAGTGGGGTAGGCAGAGGTGCTTGCTAAAGCAAATGCCCACGGTTCACCAAGCGTATTTAATCCAACGTGATAGGGGGTAAGCCCATCGCCGTTATAGGGTTCACACACCTTGTGGTGTGCGGGTTTCATCACGATGTTGTCCTTCACCGTACGGGCGTTGCGTTGCGTACATAGGCACTGAAAAAGAGTCCATCGGTACACGTCCAGTAGCCGGACTCGAACCCGCGACCTCCCGGTTACAAGTCAAGTATCCGACCAACTGGACCACGGCGTATTTAAACCAACGTGATAGGGGTGAGCCTATCGGCGTTATATGGTCTAGAGACCGTTGGTCGATGGTCTATAGTTGTATGAAATACTGAAATTACGCGAATGAAATCGCGAGGCGTTTTCTAGTAATTTATATTTCACGGGCCCGTTGATGTAGTGGTCAGCATGTCTGCCTCTATTCTTTAAGGTGGTGGGTTCGATTCCCACCGCCACGGACATGTACTTAGGTGATGAGCTTTTAAGTACTTGTTGGATGCATCTGGGTGTTTTATTTATATAAGTATGTATTTAAGTAAGTATATTTCTTTGTCTGAATTCTATCACATGTACAGTGCTTTAAATGGGATTAAAATGGGATAAACGCAATGTGTGTGTTGTTGTAAAATATTTGTATTTATTTATACTTACACTAGCTGACCTGGCAAACGTTTTTTTATCAAATATAATTTATAACCTATATGTTATTCTAGTTTATAAGTAACAATACTGCCAAGTTTCATCAAAATCCGTCAAGTACTTTCTGCGGGAAAGAAGGACGAATATCCATCCATCCATCCAAACTTTCGAATTTATAATATTACTAGTGGACTCGACAGACGTTGTCCTGTCTTAACTATTAATATGAATATCTAGGGTGGCCTGTGCCCAGCAGTGGATGTCAATTTTTTTTTTCATAAGAACCTTCTGCTGTCATTATTAAGCACAACAAATAAAGAATTAGCGAAATCGGTCCACCCGTTCCGGAGTTATGACATGACAACGAAAAGTGGCTTTGATTTTTATATAATAGTAGGATTTACTATTAGAAGGCCAGAATAAGGCTAAGCTAAGAAGAATGGAAACATGAGAAAACATTCCAACCGCATACCACTAAAGCTCACCCAGCGCAACTGGGACCGCAACAGCAACCACAAAGTTATTCCAATATGACGGCCGGGGACTAACGTCACGTTTTCACGGACGAATTTTTAATTACCACATCTCGACGTTGCCACAGCGATAGAAACTTGTGCCGGGCGCGGCGAAAATGAAAAATAAAAAAAAGAAACGAAATTGTGGTCAGTTTCATACAAATGCATGTGGCCAGTACGCGGGCAAAACTTTTTAATTTTGCTTCCTTTTCGCGCGCGTGTGTGTGTGTGTGGGTGTGTTTGTTTTTTTTCTTTCTTCTTTTTTTTTAAATTTCTTTTGGAGGGAAATGTGCGGGAGTTCTGTTTTTCGGCAGCGACTCCATGACGGCGACGTGCCGAGCGGACGTCGTTTGCGTAAATAGGAATACGGGAACGCCGCGAACGTTTTTAAACTGTCTTGCCCAATGGTGAACTCTGAAAATGTTATATTTATTCATTTATTTACATTTGACACGTCATCATCATCATCATCAGCCACATAACGTCCACTGCTGGACAAGGGCCTCCCCCAATGAGATACGTCATTTGGCGTGAAATGCCAAATGCATTTGACACGTACACTTACATAAACAATTACAAAATAAAGAAAATTAACAATTAGAAAAAGCAAATACAGAAATTAACAAGTAAACTTTGTCGGATTAGACGTGGCATAATGCAAAAGGGCCATGCCCTTCAGCGTGTGTTATATGGCGCTCGTAGCGAAGGGACAATTGTTCGTTTTCTTTTATTAGACAAATCGGTGATTTAATACTTTCGGATTGGATAAATAATATAACAGTTGTAGCTGACCTGGCAAACGTTGTTTAAGTAAAATACTTAAATAAATAGCTTATATGATATCATAGTTTATAAGCTACAATGCTGCCAAGTTCCATCAAAATCAATCCAGTACTGTTTGCGTTAAAGAAGGACATACATCCAAGGTTTCGAATTTATATTCGCTAGGGGAAATTTCAATTGGCGTAAGGGACATTTTGGCGAAAATCAGTTTTTAATGCCATTATACTCAAAATTTTGCGCTCTATCGAACTGCATTCACAGAATTTCTCTATCGTTAAAAAAATGTCCGATACGACCCAACATTTTTCGACTCTTCGGCGCTAGATTTTGATAGAAAAATGGTGTAAATGACATCTCATACGAACTTTTATCGTAAGGTACACTATATGCAACCAATATAGGTCGTAAGTTACCTTAGTAAATGTATATCGAAGTTACGACCCAAACCAAAATCTATTTATAAAATCGAGTAAGGTCGTATCGGACACCATCCAATCGTGGTGTAAAGAATGTTTTGTTATACTGTGACTCATGTCCAGGACAAAACAAAAATAAAATAGTTCTTTCAATGTTAAATTATTTTATTCAGACAGCCACAAACATTGAAGTTGTTCAAATAAATTATTTATTGCCTGGACACACTTATATGCCAGTTGATTCAATGCACGCGATAATAGAAAGAGAAGTAAAAAAAGTGACTGTGTGGAGTCCTAGTCAATGGCCAAAATTTATGGAGTCTTCAAGAAAACGACCACATCCGTATGAAATAAATGTAATGGAGTATAATGATTTTATAAACTGGAAAGAATACGTCAATGATACTTTCACAACAGCTTCTTTGAAGAAAATAGAATTGAAAAAAATGAGAATCGTAACTTTTAAGAAGAAAAATCCAAACGTAATAGATGTAAAATATTCGATGAAACCTGATGCTGAGTCTATTTCTGTTACGTTGAAGTTAGGTACAAAAAAGAAAACGAATGATGCAACAAGAGTAAAAAAATCAAACCAAAAGAAAAAGACGTTAAAAGAATTAAAGAAAACGGAAACTACGAAAAACAAAAAGACACTAAAACAAAAAGAAATAGAAGAGGAAAATAAATCACCGATTGAAAAACCTGCACTCTATTCTTCCCGACTGCCAATATCAGAAGCTAAGTTTAAGGATCTAAAACGTCTGTGCGATGACCTTACTATACCAAAGCGATTTCACAATGACTACCTTAATTTGCCAGTTATAGGAAGTATCGTAGATACTTTGCCAGAAACCGATGAAGAGGATAATATTGATTTAGTAGATGATTCGAGTGATTCTTGAAACTTTCATGTCCACGTCGGCGTTGATCGTCGTGCTATGAATGTCTTTCTCATTACTTTACTGGATTCCTAAATACCAATGCAAACATACTTAATCGTTGTTTTAGTTAGCGCATTGACATCATTATGCATATGCAGTATATGGGTGTAGGAGGTAGGTATAGGTTTATACGGTCAATGCTTATGATTTAATATTTGAGAATTTTTAGTAGGTTTACGTATGATAATTGTAAGGTTACCATTTTTATTTTGTTAACGGTTCTGGTGATGTTGATTATCAATATAAACCAAGACTAAAGTTAGACCTCGTTTTGTAATAAGGTCGAATATATTTATTAATTGTTTAGATTCTTAGATAGATGCAAATTGTTATGTAACTTTGCGCATTAAATTCTATCAGGGTTATTTAACTTTAGTTCTGTAATTTTAAGATTTTATAATGCTGTTTGTTTATATGGCTGTTCAATCTGTTCATGGACAGTTGTTTGGAAGATCTGAAAGGTCGTGACTGGGGTCTAGATATGGGTGGTTTAATCATCAAATGCCTTTTATATGCTGACGATCAAGTTCTTTTTGCACCGTCGGCGTATGAATTGCAGCAGATGATTAATTGTATGAATGAGTCATTGAAAAGGAAAGGAATGAAAGTGAATGCTAGCAAGACCAAAGTAATGGTAGTCGAAAATAATGAAAGGACAATTTGTGAGTGCATGATTGACGGTGAGAAAGTTGAACAAGTGGATGAGATTGTATATTTGGGATCTCTTTTTACAAGTGATGGAAAGTTTGACAAAGACATTGAAAGAAGAGTGAGTGCGGGTAATAAGGTTAACGGTGGCCTTCGCAGTGTTATGGAGAGCCAATTCTTGTCGAAAAAGGCAAGATGGCAAGATGGTTGTCCATGACGCTGTACTGGCACCTGCCTTAATGTACGGGAGTGAAAGTTGGGTATGGCAGAAGAAGCATAAAAGTAAAGTCAATGCCGTAGAATGCGGTCATTGCGGAGCATGAAAGGCGTGACATTGAATGACAGGATAAGGAATAGTGTGATAAGGGAAAGTTGCGGTTTGAAGGAAGACGTAGTGACCAAGATTGAAAAGGGCATGCTTCGGTGGTTTGGGCATATGGAGAGAATGGATGAAAGTCGATTGACGAAAGAGATTTATATGGGTGATGTAATGGGCCGGGTGAGTAGAGGTCGCCCCAGAAGGACATATACAGACCAGATTGGTGATGTCCTGGCCGAAGGTGGCGTGAAAAGTACT
>SJJU01012674.1:0-26921 GCA_012932125.1 Conopomorpha cramerella
TTCGATGTCACCGCATTGAACATGACCTTGGTAGAGAACATCAACGCGGAAGAGTTCTATGAGGTCTATAAAGGAATAGTGCCAGAATATAAGGTGGGTAAATTTTATGTGTTATAATAATATTATTATTGTATTTATTTAACTCTTAATGTACATTGTAACTTTAATAACATATTTTAAGGAAACGACTTAGAAACATGTTTATAATAACCTTTTAAATTAAGTTAGTTGAGGTACCTACTCCCCAATAATGGTCTGAAGCCCTGTTAGGCTTGTGATACAATGCTCAGCCAGTTACATATGTTTTAAAGTGACAGTCTACATATAAATAAATCAGGAAATGAACAATATAATAATATATCAGATGATTATTTCTGAAGATATATTTATCGTTTATACTAATCGCGTGTTTCCACTGGACAGACATGCACAAGAAAACATTTCTGACACGTATCTGTACGCTACTACTAGACAAACATGTCTTGTGCAAAACGAAGTCAGTTTTGACGTTTCCTTATTTCTCCACAGTAGGATTTCTCTGCACACAGAGTTATATGTATGGATTAGATGTCTGTCATATTTGACTTCATACGACGACGATGCGAATTTAAACAGGAACCTTAACCAATTACAATTCACTAGAATATTTTTTTCAAAAGACCGAGTAACTATTTGAAGGTAGAAACAGACAACAAAAGGAATGAAGAGGAACTTTGGTACAAATTAGTTTTTCTCACAGGGAATGGTGGAAGAACTATCGAGCGGGCCCTGCGTTGCGATGGAGATTGTGTCCAAAGACCCCAGTGTAAACTCTGCCGTTGAGTTTAGGAAACTTGTCGGCCCCTCAGATCCGGTAAGTAACTTTATTTGTATATCATGTTTATTGAGTAACTAGCGGCGCGCCCCGGCTTCTGCAATTAAATGTTTCTCTACAAATTATTCATGTTATATTAATCACTCTAGAATCACTCTCTCTATTAAAAGAAACCGCTTCAAAATCCATTGCGTAGTTTTAAAGGAATAAGTATACAGCGGCGAGAGGCGACTTTGTTATGTAATATTGCCAGTCCATAGTGCACAGATAGGTAATCATAATCATCAGCCACATGACGTCCACTGGACGAGAGCCTCCCTCAATGATTTTAATCGCCACGGGTGGTAGGTGGGTTGGCGATCGCAGTGGTGAATTGAACAATGTCCCTAAATGGTCATCACCATATGTCTGAAACAAAGTTGCTTCCCGCTGTAGGAAGATACTCTTCCGTTTTCATAAACGACTTGTACTGTAACTAATTGTATAAATTCTACTAAACACTTATTTGAGCCTTTACCTGATTGTCTAGTAATTTCCTAAATAAACTCCCGATTGGATTAGAACTCAATTATGCTTATTGGTTTATACTGCGTATAAAAGGAACCTGAGCAAAGCTCATCAAATTTAATAACTTATACTATGTAGGAAATAAAAATAATTGGCGATGAAATTTTGAAGGGTATTCAAAATATTCTTCACTTTTATGCCGTTTCTTGGCATTGTCGCCATAGTAAAATATGTTCATAGATATTGACAAGACCAAACACGTTTCTAAAACCATTCCTCGGGGTATAAGTAACTGTACTAACAAAATTTGTTTCAGGAAATTGCCCGTCTCCTGCGACCGCATACACTACGAGCGAAGCTCGGCCAGACCAAGGTGAAGAATGCAGTTCACTGCAGCGACCTGCCCGAGGACGGCCTTCTAGAGGTCGAGTACTTCTTCAAGATCCTCGACATGTGACCTGGTTCTCAGCTCCACTAATAAGGAAGAAAACTCATGAATTATACCATTCTTTTCTGAGATGTATCGCATTATTTTCAGTAGTAATTAAAAATTACACTCGACTGGAACTTAGAATATTAATCCATCAAAAACTACGGAATTATTGCTGAAATATAATGTCAATGTATTAATTCATGTGATAAAACCAAAGTGTCAAGCCTTAAAAGCGGTGAAAAATGGTATAATGGTGCTAGTTTCGCTTGGCCCGAAATATCACGGTCGGTCAATTGGTTGACACCACAAGTTCGATTGCCTCAGTTTTATTGGTTCGTATGGGCCAAGCGTACACAGCGCCATATGCTATTAGCTTTGTTTTTCTTCCCTATTACACTCTAGTGTTATTGTATTACTACTATTAACACTATAGTGACTTTTGCAGTCCATTACTGGCACTGTGTTTTCAATGTTTGCCAAAATGTAGCAACAAGCAATGGTCAATATAAGTCTGCATTGAGGAAACAATTGCATTTAATATACTTAGACTTCTGTTTCATGTGGTGTGAATCTCAATTTTTTTTTCATTCACAAAATCCTCGTGAGTTGCACGCACGTACATAATACATAAACTGGTACATTCTGTGATTTTATACATACTCTATTATTTTAATATTAACTATTTATTTTTTGAAAATAAAAAGTGTATGCAGTGGTAATATTGTATTAAATTTATTTTGGGCGCAAGTCGATGGACTTGGGTAATGGGGTCTTGTGAGTAGAGGCCGCCCCAAAGGAGATAGATGGACCAGATACTATGATGATGTGCTGGCTGAAGGTGGCGAGAAAAGTACTCGAAACGGCCAGTATGTTTAAAAGGATGCGGACATCACAAGGAAGACTGGGACAGGGCTAGTTTTGAGACCGAAGCGGAGATCTTAATTTGAAAAAATCGGTAAATGGATCTAAGTTGTTTCAATAGCATGTAAGGAGTTTCTAATTTGACTTGCCACTTTTCCTTTTAAATCTATTTGAATTAGGATCTTCATAAATTCTATAAAAACAAAAATATTTTACTTATGTAAGCTATTTTGGCCTTACTTACATCTTTAGTTCTCATCTTTATTGTTTTTTTTTTCATATAACAAACGGCAGAATGAGTTAGCACGATAGTTTAGATGATGACTAAAGATAAGCTATGTTGTGTACTATAAAGTCTAATAGAAATAAAATATATAGACATAGGTAAATATCTTGACAATTAAATTATCCGCGGGACAGAGATAGGATATAGATATCAATATATTCGAGGATGCTGCTAGTTTTGTTTTAATTGTACCAGACTTTTGTAAACTGCTGGTTCAATTCAACTAATTAATGTTTGCTCTTATGTGAAACAGCTTTCAAACTATGAAAATGTTGATAACCCAGGCAATAAATAAGGAATCGTTACGGAAGTGTAACGATTCTATATAACTCTAACAAACCTCTCAGCCACTCTACATCTATATATTAAATTCTCAATGTTTCCCTCTACAACCTATTGATAAAAACGAACACGATAACGGTATCGTCCTGGCAACTTTCAAACGTTTGTCTCGAATAATACCTAATGTAAAAGGTACCAATAGTAAGCTGCGAACTCGTAACCAGTATATTTTCGAATAGAAACTGCAAGCTTGAGCCAAGTCTAAGTTTAGTTGTGCAGAGAGGCATATGGGGTCGTCGTTCGGAGGCATGGAAAAGCGCTCCCATACCCTTTCACTGGTTGCTAAAATACGGCGGTGGCGGTGGCAGCGGCGTCGGCGGCGGTAGCTCGTGCGCGCCGCGCGGCAGTGCGCACACGCATGTGATCCACCGCGGCCGCGACTCGCAGCCGCAGACCATACAACTCCGCGCCGCGCACGGACTTTACTACCGAAAATATGTTTATGTAGCGATTCGATATCCTTTCCAAACCGTGACTCTCACTATTCTAAAATCCTTCACTTAGAACACTCATTGCAAACTTGTGTTGGTTTTTTGCGCAGAATTTTTTTTAGCTGTGTTGGTGAGTATACCGTTTTTTAAATTAATATTTTTTTAAAATCGTCGAGCTTGATTTATCTTGTAGCTTCGAAATTTCCAACATATCTCGTTTTTCGTACACTTATGACATCATCCAACATCAATATTTAGGTATTATTATAATTCGGGACTGAGCCGCACGAAGTAACTGTTAGTGTGACTGTGGCAGCCAGAATATGATTTCCATACATAGACAGAAGTTTCAAATACCGACATCTTCCCGCGCATACCTACAGATAAAATCTTATCAATGAGTTTTTCATCAAAGTAGACACTGTTAACTATTCTATCATAATTATTACCTGAGTAAACCGTTGTGAAGTGCGGGTCGGCTATCATCAAATTGGTCGCATATCTAACACAAGGTCGTGCGAACCTCATCGTTGCATATCCTACGAATATACTAGTTATGTTGGTATCCTGTTAAGTTATCAATAGGCAGGCTCGAGAGAGCGCTGTCGGCACGCAACCCAGCACCCACTTGCTGTAAACAATCTTGTAAGATGTATACTTGCAGTAACTACATTGTTCAATTTTTTCAATTCTTTTTTAGGTAATTTATCTGAGATGATATTAATATACTTACTCGTCACTGTAACTATGTTATGAACTTATGATAGTCATCTAAATTTACTAACAATATAAATAGGAATGCATTTGTTTGATTTGTTTGGCTCCGAAACTACTTAACCGATTTGAAAGATTTATTTATTTTACTGGAAGGAAGCTATAGCTAAGCGTATACCCCGGTGACAGGCAATATTACATTTTCAAAACAGCGGTACTTACTAAAAGTACAACAATTACGTAATTGTACACAATGTGCAAAAAAGAAAAAAATAGAAAATATATTTCAACAGAGATACGTCCGTTCGAGAGTTAGAGGCACGATTTTTTCAGACTTGGTTGACAAATATTATCATAACTTTGTCAAATTAGCACGTACAAACATAATTTGTAGCCTACAAACTTCCTGGATGACTGGACTACTTATGATATGGAAAAATCTATTTTAAAATCCGATTGGTAGTCCCTGAGATTAGCACGTTCAAATAAACAAAGTTCAGCAGAAACATATAGTCGAGGTAAATAGTCGTATTAGCTGACCTGGCAAACGTTGTTTTGCCAATTTAAATTATAACAGTATTTCTTTGCTATTTTAAGCATCTATTGTACATATTAACCTTCCTTTAAAATCAATTTATCTACTAAAGAAAATCGCATCAAATACCGTTGCGTAGTTTTAAATATCGAATCATACATAGGGATAGACAGCGGGAGGTAACCTTATATGTATACCTACCTACTACGTATTGATTAAGCACGTAGGTAATTGACTACTTATCCCAATAATGCTTAGGCAAAGCTAACTATCCCAATATTATAAATACGAAAGTTTGTGATAGCTAGGTACAGTCCGCCAAGCATATTAAGGTTAAAAGTCATATTAATGTCTTTGGACCATAAGACTGTTTTTGTACTTTACACAATATAATTACTCCACAATAATGATGTTCAGTGACAAAGGGAGTGTCATCCTTTGAAATGTAAAACCTTAAATGTTTGTTAAATTATTTTTCACAACAATAAATCTGGAGTACCTAATGGCTCAAGGACGGTAACTGTCGACATGTCTATTATGTTATGAATGGTGAATCTTTTGTCACTGTACTGCGTGTAAAAGGACCTCGAGCTATGATCTTATAAAATGAACATAGTGATTATGATGAGAAATGAAAAAAGGTGTCATTTTGCCTATCACCATATAAGCAAAAAGACACTGCCTACCTTAGTATTGTAGCTTCCTGACATAATAATAGGGTTATTGCTACACCTTGTTTTGTTGTACTCACGACAGACGCTAACGAAGGTCCTGTGTTTTATGGGTGGGTAGATAAGTTACCTATATTTCGTAAAGACAAGTTACCTATACATAGGTGTCAATCCTTGGGGACCACTGCCTACCTTGTCGTAAAAACCAGTGCACGCCACTGGTATGTATGTATTACAAATGCGATAGTTAATGATATTTGAAATGTGAATGTGCATGTTTGTTACTATTCACGTTAAAATTACTGAATGGTTTTTGAAGAAACATCGCGGGGAGTTAGATTACACGGGAACGGAATAATAGCTGGTAAATATCTCTCGAATTACGTATTTATAATCACAATTAGTAGGTTCCAGTATTCATCATTTATTCAGAATCTGCTATTAGGTACCTATAATAAAACTTCAATTGTTCATTTCCCGTATTAATCTGGACTGTAAAAAATAATAGTAAGTAGGTACCTACTAGATCTATATATACTTATGTACACATACAACTAAGACGAACAGAGTAATGTAAAGGATATTCATCACGTCCATGGACTTCAGTCATTAGTAGGTACGATCAGATCGTTACTTACAGACTCAGACCAAAAACAACTAGACTTGCAATCCGAAACTAATGTTTAGAGTAAAACTACACAACGAAATGATAAACATGCATGACTGAAATCCCGCAACACAGGGAAACCTATAGTGTATATGTGTACGGTATCAGTGTCCTTACATTTATTGTAACATTGTTTTCTAATAAATACTGTATCATTTTTCATTTTTCACTTTTTTTTCATTTTTCACTTTTTTTTCATTTTTCAAACGTTTCGTAGAGGTATTGCTTTATATAGCGACGTTTGTCGACCAATACAGTTTGATTTATTGTCTTCGAGAAATATTGCATCGTCAGTAAAAGCAGGCATCTTATTATTTTGTACCTTTTATTTTTACGCCGGTTGCAAACGGCTCCAAACGGGCGCCAATCAAACTGTGTTAAAAGAAATCAAACTTTCATAATGTTCAATATCCGACCGATATTGATAACATTCCTTGATTATTCTAATGAATTTATCTTAATGAAAGGGATATAATTGAATAGGTACCTACTTCTTTTAAAAAGTTCCTACTAGTGAATGTGAAGATATCTTTTTGACAAAGTTCTATTAATACACATAACACAAATAGCATAATACTAGGCGCTTT
This sequence comes from Conopomorpha cramerella, assembly GCA_012932125.1. NCBI lineage: Eukaryota > Metazoa > Arthropoda > Insecta > Lepidoptera > Gracillariidae > Conopomorpha > Conopomorpha cramerella. The sequence goes on from SJJU01012674.1 coordinate 6,849, forward strand.
AAATAGAGTAATTAAACTAAACAGTGTGGAGGTAGAGTAATTCAATTATTAATTAATTGCGTAGACGTAACAGAGTTCATGGATTTATCGGCGTTTTTATCAGTCTTGGATATCTCACGTTTAAATCTTCAATGCATTATTGCATAATTCACAGTCATGGCATTGTTTGTGATCATCATAAATAAGATAATAATTATGCAGTTGAGCATAGAAGCTCTGGAGTACTTCGAATCTGCATTGTTGAAAGATAAATAGGAAATCTGCATATCTATCAAAGATTAGATTGATTGTACTACAGCTTCCAATAAACGAACAAATCAATGTAACTCTTCCTCCAGTCTTACCATTCTGCTGAAGAGGTATTACTTTTTTAGTATTTGACCCTATGTCCTCCTCCTCGGAGAAAGCTGTTTGAGCCGGAGACTTGCTCAAGATTCGCTCATATTTTAATTTGACGTCTACTTATGGAAATATAGTGTGGTTAGGTCTGCTCATAGGGACACCTAAAATATTGATTTTGCGATAAGTAGGTATGTACACTAAAAGTAAGTATAATGATACTTAATGCTCTCTAATTTGTTTTGTCCTTATTTAAAAAAGGAAGTCGTGATTCTACAATTAAAATCCTTAATACCTAGAAAATAAGTAAGTATCATGTGACCCAAAACTTCCCGACTTTTTTTGTACTAATGAAGGCTGGTTTATCATTACATAAAGATGAATGTGATTAAAACCTTCTCTTTTTCATTTTTATTGAGAATTTCTATAGAGCTAAGCGACAACTAAGTAAGAGTCTCTACGATCTGACAAAAATGTGATCTATTAGTTTTAATAACACTTCCAGTGTTACTAAAACGTCTTAATAAGGTAAAGTTGTTGTATATAAAATACCACATATACAAGATTTACAGAGAAGACATACATATGACAAGTAGAAACTGAATTATATTGTCTAATTATGTGTATTAGAGTTTCAATCTTAGGGTCGTAGATCAGTTTTTTGGCCGGCAGTATCTGCCAACTGAATGGCAGGTTAAAAAAATAAGGTAGAGTTGTTATATTGTGCCAAGTTGAGTCTGAACTTTTGTCTAATTATAAAGAAATGTCTATACGCATATTATGAGTTTCTACCTACCAAGCACCACTATATAACCAACCGGTGGTAGGTATACGAGTGTTACAGCACTCCTTATTAAACGGTGGGCTAGAAAAGTGATCAAAACTGACAGTTTTGGTAACACTTCCAGTGGTGTAAATAAAACATCATTAAGCTAGAGTTGTTATAATGTGACAAGTAAAAAATTAACCTTGATGTCTAAGGACATTCATACGAGTTTCAAGCTTATTCTTGGCTGACTGTACAGGCGCTTGTATATTGGCCATTTCAATTTCTCAAACAATTTCTCCTCATACTATTGCGATAAGGCAAATTGCTATGCTTTATAAACAAGGGTAGGTATAGGCTGGCGAACATAGTTTAGTTAATTAAATTGTATTGTATGTTTTACAACCTTTACCTACCTGTCGGTGTGTAGGTATTTAGGCAACTAAAGTGGGTAGTAGCCATAACGTGCTAGCTATACAGTGTGGTAGGGTTCGCATACATCTTTGCGTGTAGGTATATCCTAGTTTGGGCTAACTGCAGTAAGTAGAGGCTCTGAAAACGAGACCTATTAGTTGATTGGTAGGTACTGAGGATTCTGTTACTTATGTAGGTACATAAAACTACGCGTATGAAATACCAAAGCATTCTTTATTTATTTTATTTTTTAATTAAAAATAAAAGTTAACAAGCGTTTGACCACCGTCCTGCCTGATGTCAAGCAGCGATGCGGTCTACGATGGAGCACACTTGTTCATTAGGTACCTACTCACCCGTGACTTGACTATGAAAGTAGACGCAAACCGTTTGGTCCGCGTAAATGGAATATTCTATAGCCTTCTCTAGTATCTAGGTATATGCGATCTGTTGTTTTGGTCTAGCGAGTGTTGTTTTAGTGCATGGAGACAACTCTATTGTGTATGTCCATTGTTCCGACTTCTCACTCCCAAGTCGTCATTTACTAGCTGTTGGACAATTGTAACTGCTTACACATGTGTTGTTTTGATACTGAAAGAGAAATAAGCAAATAAAACGTTTATAGAATGCCTTTTATATTTTTTCTTCAGTTAGGTACAAATAGTTTGTAATGTTAACTACCTACCTGTTGTCTTCTCAATGGTTCATGAGCTCATTATTTTAAATTGATTTATGAGTCTTATGCGTACCTATTCATTTATATTATGTAGGTAGGTATAATATATCATAGGCAAGTTAAATAGGTAAATATAATACCTACATACTTACTTACCTAATTATTTTCATTGCCAACACGTTCGCTGACTATATTAAATTAATTGACTAAATTATTTAGATTTGATTTTGTTATTTTTCCATAAATTTTACGCAAATACTACTAGTACTATAGTAACTCCCCTTAAGCTTAGACCGCTACTCAAGTATCGTTTGTCTCGCCCTAATCGTGTTTGTGTAAAAGAGATAAACTATGCGGCACCTGTTTAGGGGCCTATAAAGTTATAAGTTGACTAGCTGTACCGCGTGGTGTTACTCACGATACTCTATTCGATTCTATTGAAATTCAGGGATAAAATATAGTATATTTTACTCAAGGATGAAAATGGTGAAGAATTATCGAAATTCGTCTCGTAGTTTTCGAGTTTATTCGCAAAAATTTATAATATTAGTACAGATTATAGAGATTATAAAGGCAACACAGACCTTTTTTATGCGTCGAGCGCTCCATATCCTGGAGATGGTCCGCAAGGGCAAAGAAATTTGGGCCACCCTTGGATGTAGTAGCTCAGGTTGTTCCGGGGGCCCCGGTAATAATGTACCCAATGGTCACCGTGGGTTTTTAGTGGGTGTGAGTCCCACATAACCTCGCCGTTGTCCCGGCAAGGATATGATATAACCCACGATAAACCTGCTGAAACTGCTTATTCCGTATTGTAGTAATGACAAGTTGAGCCTGGTATATTTTCGGTATCGATAAACCGTCACTGTTACCTTCAAAACCAAGACCGAAATAAAACATTTTACCAAGGTTATTCTTGTTATGGGTAGGTGGAATATACATTTAGCAGAATCTCCCCAGTGCATCGTCTTGCCAATAACGCAAACTATACAGACAATTAAAGGTAAATGTACCTGTTGATTAATAAAAGTATGTAAATATTTGCCGCAGATGTGTTTGTATGATGATTACACCTATACGTATAATAATAGGTCGCAATAGGTAACTCGTCACACTAGAGCTTGTTTTCACAGGTGTGTGAACTGTAGATCCAACTAGAACATTTATTTACGAATTCATTGAGCAATTTACCTAATTCGCCTTCATTTTTTTTCAGGTAACTTGAAAGCTTAATTTCTATGCGCTTCGGATCAGTGAAATCATCACTTATGAGGGAGGCCGGGTGAGAGTTCGCGTCACTCCTCAGAGAGACTGATATTGTCTCGAACTACAACAGAAGAGTTTTAGAATACGGTCCAAGATGCAGTTCTCATTCTTCAAGAGGATCGCCGACGATCTCAAGATCAAGAAGCTCATTCCGATAAAGATTCTCTTCTTCGTGAATCTGTCAAGTAAGTTTTTATTATTTTCAAGCAAAAATTTTTTTTGCCGTAGGAAGATTTTTACCCGCTTTGATTGGAAGAACTAGGTGTATTATTAAAACTTCTCTGAATTTCCACGATTAATTTAAGACCAAAGTTAGCCAAATCCGTCCAGCGGTCTCGAGTTTTAGCGAGACTAACGAACAACAATTCATTTTTATATAACAGATTAGTAATAATATATAATTGATTGTGCTCCAAGGTCTTAATATGAATACTGATTTACCCATCTACCCAGATATACAATAAGGCGGGCTCATCCCCTATCATGTCAGGTATCACCTATACTCTTGGTAATCCGTGGGCATTTGCTTAGCAAGCTCTCTGCCTAACCCGCTTTGGGATTATAAGGCGCGAAAAGTAGTAAATTTACTTTAAAAACATTTATACATACAATATGCCTTCTAGCTTAGCTTTTAGTCGTGGAAGTCAATCTTAGCTTATAATATATGCTACTTTATTCAAAGACTCGTGAAACTTTTCTGCGAAAAAAACTTGTTTATTACGTTTTAATACTCGTAGATACCGTTTATCTGCGGTGTCAGCATGACTTGCTAATTAAAGAAGCGCAATTGACATTGAAATTTAACTTTAATTGTCACAAAGAAATGTTAGTTACTTCATTTGTTCACGACTTTTCTTTTGCCAAACTTTATAATTAAGTTTTGTGTTTAATATTTGCACTTTGTATAATGGCGCGATTTATTCAAAGACAAGCTTTTAACGTAATTTGAGTTTATAATACTCGATCAAAGCCCCATTTAGACGGTAAAATTTTCTTGTCTCTATCTTACCTGCAATCAAATTGAAGCTGGAATTTCCTTGCGTCTTCTAAGCTATTTTAGATTTTAATTAAAATTATTGTTCTATAACTTACTTAGAATAAAATGTCCCTTAAAAACTTATAAATACTGTTTTTTTATGAAAAAAAAAAAATATAAATTGTGTCTAGAATTTTAAATCGATCATTTGTCCTTGTAAAATGTTGATCGGTAGTGGTGTAACCTTCATATTGTGTTACCAGCTCTGCTAGTGCTGTACCCGTACCTGACGATCCACATGCGCGAGCTGGGTATCAACGTAGAGGAGACGGCCATCATGTCCGCCGTGACGCCGGTCTTCTCCATCATCATGCCACCGCTGGGCGGCATGATCGCTGACAAGATTGGCAATTTCAAAGTGAGTTTGATACATACATAACTTGCCATTGTAGAGTATGTACAGTCGGCCAAGAATCTGGTCTACCAGTTGAAGATCGAATATCATATCAATGTCATTATAACTTAAGAGTGTTTTTTACTTGTCACAGTATGACAACTCTACCTTATTGTGTTTTGTTAGTGATACAGAACTGCCATCAAAACTGATACTGAGGCCTTTCTTGGCAGATCATACTAATTTATGTTTTTTTTAACTGAAAAGTTTAGTAAGATCTTGCCACAATCAACGATGTGTGTACATCCGTAACTTTAAGACGCCCCAATTATACTTTACAAGAACACACAGACACCGGAAAGTCATTCCATAACCTGGCAGTTCGCACTATAGGTAAAGGTGGACGCAAAGCGTTTGGTGCACGTAGGTACTTATGTTAACGATGGTTTGTTTTAACACCTGGTGAACTACTTTTTTCACTTGGCTACGGGTAATGTCAACAATTTTTTTGGTAACTAGTAGGTATAATATGACCAGTAGTGCAATTCTAGTATTTTTGCTCGATCACGATGACGTTTTGGTTTTGCTTACGCTCGAGTTTAGTTGAGTTCAAAAATTACCAGAATACCGTTTGTTTGAAAAGAGTTTTAGTTTGTTTGTTTACGATAATACGCTTTGACGATTCCGAGCCGTTTGACGTACTATTGAAATTCGATAGTAACACGAGAATACGAAAACGGGCTTTTGGACTAAATTGAGACTATTTTAGTATCGACGAAAATACGAGAATTGCATTACAGATTAATATTTCACAACAACACACATATTCCCTTCATCACATCTTAAGTAGCTGAAGATTTTTGTGTTATGGAATTCAGACAAAGAAATATACTTATATAAATAAAACACCCAAACACATCCAACAAGTACTTAAAAGATCATTACCTAATTACCTGTCAGCGATGGGAATTGAACCCACGACCTTACGGAATAGAAGCAGAAATGCTGACCACTACACCAACGGGCCCGTCTATTATCAAGATTTCTAAAATATATTAAATTTAACATAGCAGTTTTACTAAATTTTGGGTTAATGTTAAGAACGATAGAACGGGCCTTACTGCCCAATTAATATTATTATCCTAACTCTATTAAACAATTTGTCGTAATTTCCTTGTTATCTATATCATTTGTTAACTAAAAACTATATACATGTTAAAAAGAATATTTGCTGTTCTGATTTTAATCATAAGTATGTCATGGAATGTAGTCCAATGACTTTTATCGGGAAGTCAAGTAATTAATTTTGTGTTCAACATTTTTTATTAAAACTTGCTGGTTTTTTTTTGTAGATAAGTTGTCACAAAAAGTAATTCATAGAAAGTTGAGCTCAAAATATGCGAAATAAATACGGAGATATTGATAGTTCCAGTAATGGATACCGAGGAATCAGACCAGAAACGATGTCTTATTAATGTGTATGGATCAATCACAGTGATCAATTCTACTACCAATCATTGTTATTACAAAATCTGTGGGGTACGTGTTGTACTCGCAAACGAAATTTTAAAGTGTATCAAAAACTTTTCTGTATTTAATAGTATTTTTACTTCTATTATTTATTAGGTAGGTAGGTATTACTTTAACGGAAATAACAGCAAAGTAGGTAAACAGTTAGATAGAGGATTCCGTTGCTACACTTTAAGAAATAAACTTATAGAATCTACATATATGTACTTATGTAAGTAAAGATAAGAACAAGGTCTACAATCGGTGTACTTACCTACTTTTTTTCGATTGTTTCAAGTATGTGAGATTTCCGAGTGAAAACGTTGATTTTCCAAACATTAATAGTAAAAGTTTAAGTAGCTACTCAAGTTATTTGTTAAAAGGTGAGAAAGCTCTAGCTCAGTTCAGTGTTCGCAACTTATCTGAACATATCACACATGTGATATCTCTTAAGTCGGCTTTTATTAGGTAATAGTTTTTTTGTGTAATAGGTATGTAAACTAGGTCAGCAGGCTTTTCCTTGACTTTCAGACTTCTTGACTTCTTATTGGACCTTATGAAAGAGCTTAAGCTACGGGTAGGAGTCAGCGAGTGACGTGAGCATAACAGTTGTTATGCTGGGTGGTCATCGTGAGTTCACGATGGCCACCTACTGATGGGCGGTGACCTTACTGTGATTTACTTTAACTTCCCTCACATAAATAAACATGCGTTTATAATAAAAAAGATAACAAATTTAATCCAAGTCGGTGTTCTGGTAAGATACTTTTAACCGTAGGTCACAGATATGAGAAAAATATGAGATGATATATTGTTAACGGAATACGATAACATTCATTGACATACCTAATACTGTTGCGAATTTAGGTTTTATTTACTTAGGTAGTTAGTTTTTTCCTAACAAATTGGACAATAGTAGAAAATCACATAATGTTAAATTTCGATTCAAAGGCATGGCCGCTACCTTGAGTTCGATCATTAACAATGTATGGTCATGGAATCACGGATATAATAAAATTGTTTGACTGTAGTCGTTCGAAGGTTAGCAATGGGAAAATTAAACAGATACTATTTTCCGATGTTCAAATAGGCAAATCGTAAAATACAGAATGCTTTGTCGAAAATGAACTTTATGCATATTAGGTTATTTATTGAAAACTGTCGTTTATATATAAAAACATCCAATTATTTTTCATCAAAATATAAAATAATTCTACCAGACACCATTACCACACTTTTCGATCCTCTTATTACGAAAAAAACGATAAATCTAATCTGAGTTGAATAGAATATTAGACTAGATTCTGAGACAATTGGGAATTTGTCGGATATCAGGCCTCTGCATAAGGTGCTTGCGCGGAATTCAGGTTTCAAGATTCAAATATTACCGTATTTAGTGGGATTTATTAGATCTATTAAGCATAATGCTTCTGCTTTGAATTATCTACTATGTTTTTCATGATAATTTCTTGATACGCACCTATTTCGAATGTATTATTATGCTTCTTAATATGGCACGTAAACAACAACAACGTCAACTCCTATTAATTTATATTCCGTTCCTAACATGGCGTACAGTTGTAAAATTTCGAATTCGGAATCTTCCACGACGACGTTGATTTGATCGCTTGTCCGCCGTCATGATTGTGACATTTAGTCATTGTGAATTAAACCGAAGATGGTAAACTATTTTCTTCGACCAACCCATATTAATCAATCAATGTAATAGCATTAAACAAATTCGCCTCCAGCTGCCTGTACCAACAGTAGCGCAACGGGTTTTGATGCGGTTTGGATAGAATGTGTGTATATTTAATAAATATAGTGATTTTAGAGGAAGTATATGCATAATACATGCTTATTATAACAGCAGGGAAGCACGGTTAATAATGTATATTGGCAGCTAGTTGAGTATACTGAGTGTAAAAGGACACCACGCAATGGTCTCAGAAACGTTGTTGGGCTCGTCAATATGAAAAACTTTTACTATGGCGACAATGCGGGGAAATAAAACAAAAATGTCCTTCTCCGTACAAAATAGACGATTTTCTGCCTCGGAATAATTTTGAATGGAGATGACAAAAAATTGTTTATTGGCGAATTTAGCAACGTTTCTAAGACCATAGCTCGGGGTCTTTTTACACTCAGTATAAAATCAATCAGCAGTGATGGTAGATACAATTCAAAGCGTAGTGTGCATATGGGACGGTAATAAAAGCAATGCGACAGGAAATCACGTCCGTGGCATTGTTATTGGTTATTGAGGCTATGTGGCTTGTGAGCGTCATACGTCGCTACACGCTTCACGATAGAATAGCTACAAGGAAAATTAGTATACTAAGGACCATATTCCGAAAGACAAATTAATCCATTATGTAAGTCTTGAGGCGCATTTTTAACACTTGCGATTAGAGTCAGACAAAGCATAACACTTACCTGAGTTGTTAGTTTCAAAATACGGACATGTGAGCTTTCTAACACCCTCTCTTATTTCTTAACAACCTTTTCAGTTGTGTTTTGATTAATTGAATTGGTTATTCGTTAATTCGTTATTTATTTTCCTTTCGTTAATTCGTTATTTATTTTCCTTTCGTTAATTCGTTATTTATTTTAATTGTTAATGAGGTACTCATAATAACGAAAAATGCATTATCGTACTATATATCTATTTAAAGGGTGCGGCTACGATTCTTCGAAGAGCTGGGGTGGTTCAATCATTTTCCGTTGCGTAGTTATAAAGATAAGAGGTCAGCGTAAGACGACTTTGTTTTATACTATGTATTGATAGTTAGCGGACCGTCGGTACTCCCGCGCAAGCGGTTTGGGTAACCATCTGGTATTACGCTCTAGGCAAAAGAAGAAGTGAGACTTTTTTAGTTTTTCAGACAGTTAAAAGAAAAATAGTCAGTCATGTTAGAAAACAAATAGGTACCATTTGTTTTCATCTCAATCATCACATAATCGTGTGTTAATAAGTATGAAGGCATTAATTATCTGTTACACTTAAGTAGATAATTATTAGAAGGAAAAACATCTACTAACGATTACACATCGTTGGTTTTATACTCGTGTATTCTTAAGCTATAATTCCTGGGAAACAGAAGTATACAAGTTTCTACAAAAAAAAAACTTATTCTTGTTAAATATTTCCATGTCTCTACATTTTATGTGTCGTTCATATAAATGGAACGAACGCATTGAAATATTTCTGTAACACCAAGGCCGGTTTTGTGTGTTGAGTTGTTTTGAGTATTATGTAGGAATATATTCCACCAGCTAATTATTCAAAAGATGAGTTGTCGCGTTTATTATCTTAAATTTATTAATAAGTACTTTATTTTTACACCAACTTTTTGTTTCCAAGATATTTTATCATAGACAAGGTAGAGAAAAAAAAAACCATGCCACCACCATTTGTAATTAATTATTGTCAAAAAGAAGAGAGAGAGGGAGAGAGAGATGTTTAATGTGCGAGTTTGTTTCTTACTATTTTCGAATGATTGCAGACTTTGAACGTGCCTGTATTTAGTGGTATTGGTAATGATGGTAAATTTGAGTTTTAAGTACAGTTAGATAGGTCGAAGCTATTGATGTACTTAGGATAACTACCGCGTCCTGTTTTCATTACCTGACATTGCTCGGTGTTTTCCACTTCAAGGTAATTGGCCCCTGAAAACACTCGGTGGCTACTGTAATGATTTTTAAATTGCGACGTTTTTTTTTCGGCGAATTCGCATTTTGATTGTCGTCCTGGCCTGACTCTAAAATGAGTACTTACGAGTCGTTTGAGAATAGTTAGTCTCTTTTACATACGACTGATTAGAGTGAGACAAATGCCACGTGAGCAAAGATCTGTGCTTGCGGAGTTTCAGAATACGGGTCTAAGAATATAACATCAATATTTAATGATGACAAACTTTGTCTTAACAATATACATTATTAACATTGTTTCCATATGCATGTATTATACATACAGCTAGACTTCGGGGTCATGACCCGGACCAACATTTTCTAACTCAGAAACTTGTAGCGATTCCGAACAGTATAGTAGTTTTTGTGAATGAGACATTTCAAACTTGTTTAAATGTATCGTTTCTTATCAACATTTATAACAAAAAAATATTTTGTTCAGGAACAGAAGTATACCATTCAAATCGCTATCATTTGCTGAGTAAGAAAACGTGGGTCCGGATCATGACTCCGAAGTCTTCTAGCTTATTTTAATCACTCTATCTATTAAAGAAAACCGCATAAAACTACATTGGGACAAACACATCGGGCGGCGACTTTGTTTTATGCTATGTATTGATTTCTTATAGTTTATTATAGTTATTAATTCAGGAGATAGTACCACTTCTTTGGGTTGGGATTTCTACAAATGTATGCGAGTAATTTGCGTGCCGTTAACTGTTCACTTGTAGGAACATGGTCTATTTTTAGCATCGGCGAGTATTCTACGAGTGTAGCTGGCGTAGAAACTGCATATTCTAATTTCAATACTTTGACTCTTCCTACTAAAACTATCTAGAGGAATAATATCCAATAATTCGGTCTTTCAAATGTCACACAATTTCCCATTGCATAATAAACCTAAGGATAAACAAAATTTCATTTTAAACAAAATTTGTATAATTTCGTTATATTTGTTTGTTTGTTTGTTTATCTCTACTATATTTGAAAGTCATGGTTAGTTAACATGATTGATTACTTATATTGATCTAGAGTAGGGATAGAAAGAAGGTAAGGTTTGTACCTTTAAATAATTTAGATTTTCACATTTTCCTAAAAAAAGCTATCCACTTTTGGCTAAAACCTTCCTTCTTCCGGCTTCTATCTTGGGGCCAAAAGGCGTGAATTTCAATTCGATTTTATTAAATTCTTTGACAGCAAAAGGAATTATTTAAAAGCTTATTTAAATGGAATTGTTTTTCTTTCCACGTAGTTTTTGCGGCTCTTGCCTTTAAAAAATAGCTACGTAATATCCACACTGCATTTCCTCGCTGACATAATCAAGATTATATTTCCTTTCGTATCCGTGACTGTCCGGTGACTCAGCGTAATAGGTTTAGCTTATCACCGCAATGGAGCCTAAACACTTTTTGTTTTCAATTTTTATTAATATTTTTCCTGCGACGTGTTTACCAGTAACACTAGAGGAAAATATTATAATTACGGAAGGAAATGTGTTCAGTGACGTTAACATATATCTATGTACGTACAATATGTGTAGTAAGAAGTTTTCCTGTATTCCGTTTAGGGTTCACGTGAAGCTATCTGCCATTATGTTAGGAGAAAAGTTGTGAGACATCGAACTGATTTCATAAGCAAGACATTAATTGTCGAACATATTTTAAATACTAGGCAGAAACCTAGCTAGGCTCGGGATATGTAATCCGGTGTTAGTGACGTTTTGCTAAATTACCCAAAATGTCGCCTGCGTTATGTCTGATACCATTAGAAGTCAACAAAATACGCGAAAATCCGACATTTTTGTATATATGTTCTCGATGTGATATTATGTTTTATTATTTAGATACGGTATCGAACGAATCTCCCGTATCCCTGGACGAAATTAGTAAAATAGAAATAGCAAAAGCGTTGGGTTAAATACGCTTGGTGAACCGTGGGTACTTGCTTTAGCAAGTGCCTCTGCCTACCCCTCTTTGGGATTAAAGGCGTGAAGTGTATTTTTTTTAAATAGCAAAAGTTACATCCCTCTTTCCATCTCTCTCACATACTAAATTAATGAGTGAGATACAATAACGAGGTACTATAAAATCTATAAAGTCTGAAAGCTAATGAATCAATGATGGTCTGCTTACAAATGTTCATGATGAAGTAACATCCTTAGTGGCTTTAATAACCGTTTACACAAGATTATGTAGATAACACAGAGATAGCCTTAAACATCCTTCTAACAATTTACTTATGGTTCAGCTGTTGCTGGCAATATCATCGGTGCTGGGCGGTGTGTCGGCGCTGCTCCTGCCCGCGGTGCCGGTGGGGCGGCTCACGCTCACGTTCCCGCCCGCCCTGGAGCTAATAGGCGCGTGCAACGGCGGCCGACTTGCTCTCTCACACGTCTACCCTTACCCTTGCACTTCGATGGAACAACAACAATCAACACTTGATCTCAGGTAATTATTTGTCTTCTTCTATAGGTAATATAAAAAGCTGTGTCGTGAAAAACTCCAGAACAGTTGGGTAAATGTATCTAACTCTTTTTATTCTTGTACTTATTAGAGTCAGAAAAAGGTTCTTATGGAAAAAATAAGAAAATCGCACGGGAAAATATACATATTGGAAATTAATATTCATAGTTAACTATAACTAACAGGACAACGCCTGTCGGGTCACCAATTTCCATTCAAAACCCATGAAAGTTCGACTTCATCAGAACTAATGTATTACATAAGTAACTATAAATCAATCTGTACTTATCTAACAACGGAAATGTGTGTAACTTCTGAATGGCTGTAACGAATTGGACTCAAGTGTTCGCCCAAGGTTTGTGTGAAGAGAAAGATTATAATTTTGTCACGGGACCGAGAAACCTGAGATTGAATAAATTTTTCCTAAGGTTCAATTTTCGTCGTAGACATCTAGCAGCATCTACCTATCGAAAACAGCAAATATTCACTCAAATTTTTTAATTTTAGTTATTATTAGTCTTGAACTTCCTCCTGTCAACTAGAAAATCTAAAAATAACTGTTTCGCCGTTTTTATTAGTGACTAAATTCATCCATTTTGATTTGTAGTTAAGTACCTAGTAGGTATGTACTATATATATATAGATACTTAGAATTATGTACCCACTTTAGATTCATGCTTCAACATTTGTTTAGAACAACATAGTTTACTAAGTAAAGGTACTGAAATTTTATTGGTGCAATATTGTAAGCCTGTAGCAATAATTTAAAGCAGGTATGTGATATGGGCACTTACATAATTTCAAGTACCTACCCATGTATTACATTATTTCGTGCCTAACCGTTTACAAAACACATAGTTCGTTTTATGGTTATTTACATATTACAACTTAGGTCGTAAGTAGTCAGGTACATAATTCAAGTCTCAATTTTATATCGCTCTCTATTCTTCTTTAATTCTAACAGGAGTATAAAACATTGTTGCCGCTTTGTCTTATAGTAGAATGAAATAGAAACGCAAAAAGATATCTGTGTAACCTTTATTGTTATAATAACGCAAGAAACCTTTAAACATTTGCCTACTGCTAATAGTAACTTCAAACCAAATAACGTATTCACATGTTGCAACGTTGTTAAACATTCTATGAATACTAAAGCTACCTAAATGGTCGTTATTTCAACAGATTATACCGAATAGGCTAACTGCATGTGTCGTAGGTATAAGGTCATGTCTATATTTTGAACTAGTAGAATCCCCGCGATTTCATTCGCGTTCTTGTTTGCAGCTTTAAATACAGGTCCGTTTCAAGTTGAAAAATTGGAGCTGGTAAGCCTTTTTGCATTTGCCAATATCTTCTATAATTTAGGTTACCTGAAAAAATAGTCTGAATGATAAGGATTAGCCTGTTTTTGCTATTGTACCATTGCATTGTAAATTTTATTTGTTTAACGTACAACGTGGAATAAAGAATATTCTCCTTCATCACAACCTATGCCATCTGGGGATTGTGCATCTGATCCTATTCTATTGAAACAAACAAATGTTTCATAATAATAATAGTCATCTGTGAAGACATATCCTATTAACACTGGCACTATACATTTCACACAAATATTAAGCAACTTATATGGCCTCAACTATTTGTAATCTGTTTACAGAAAAAGTCACAAGTGGTTAATTTAATTGTTTTTTCAATAGCCGTCTCGACGGCTATTGAAAGGTCTAATGTTTTTTTCACCTTTTACTAGCGAAACATATACGTACAACTCGGTAATTAACATTCGTTATTGCCGATTTATGGATGTATTAGTTGAACCCTCCGATGTTACCCACGGTATATTCAGATTCCATGGGAATTTCGGAATAAAATATCTTCACGAAGATGTGTGCAAAGTTTCATGATGATCGTTTAGGTAGATTTAGTGTGATAACGTAACAAACAAACTTTAATTTATTTTAAACTAACAACCAGACTATGCTTCGCACGAATTACCAGTACCTTCCTCAAGAATCACTGTATTTACTACTATAAGAAAACCGCATCAAAATACTTTGCATAGTTTTAAAACAGACAGACAGTCAGCGGGAGGCGACTTAATTTTATAATATGCATTGAAGTAGTAGGAATGAATACATTTATAATTTGCCTCGCTTTCTCGTAGCGATGAGAATGTATTATAACAATATAAAATGACACGGAGTTCAAACGCCTTTGTAACTTTATGTACATACCTACCCACTTACCTACATATTTAAGAACGTACTCAGATACCATTTTTGTCGACTTATAAATATATTTGTTTGTTTTAGCATACTTTCATGCGGCTTTGTGTGCAATCTACCTCAAGATCTCTCTCAGGAGGAAACAGTGGAAATGTTTAAGTCGGAAACATACGACGTACATCTTTATTCGGATTTGAACAATACAAAACCTGTGATCTATACGAATTCAATGTCGCCCTTCTTGCCGCTGAATACCTCGCCGCAAACCGACCAGACCGCGTCGAGAATATTAAGGAACGATCCCAATTTCCCCATAAGTGTCTCACAGCTGACTAATAATAGAGCATTCTTCCCGTCATTGAATCTCTACAAAATTGACTGTATAAATACGTCAAGTGGAACGTGCGTTTTTGGGTACGAGAATAGTCCTATCGAGGAGCAATCGGAAGACTCTATATACAAAATGCTGGTGACGAACATGAACGATAGTAACGAGACGGATTACTGGGTGAATAGTATCGCATTTGGTAACTATACATCTAAAGAAATGTTGGCAACTGATGAGGATAACCTCACGTGCAAAGATACATTTGGCCAGGTAAGCAACACTTGTTTAATACATACTTAATTAAAACTTTGCACATGTGTTACTAGGATCGATCTCTTATCTACGTACCAATACGTTTACGAACTGATTTTATACGTATGTATCTCTAGCAAATAGACGAGAGAGAAAGTGATGTAAATGGACCAGGAAAACTGATATTGGTACCTACCACTGTCTCGCGCGTA
Source organism: Conopomorpha cramerella (assembly GCA_012932125.1). Lineage (NCBI taxonomy): Eukaryota > Metazoa > Arthropoda > Insecta > Lepidoptera > Gracillariidae > Conopomorpha > Conopomorpha cramerella. The sequence continues at coordinate 22,355 of SJJU01012674.1, forward strand.
CCTCTAGTGTAGTCTCTCAGTGATAATAGGCATAAAGAGAGATTGATATCGTTCCTACCAACTCGCTGAAGTTACACGCGACGAGATTAACACTAAAGTTCTAAAACAGTATTCTGATCGCAGTATGATGTGCAGGTACATGTGCACGTGGGCGGGCGACGCCTGGGCGGCTGCAGCGCGGCCTGCGCGGCCTCCGTCCCGCGCTCACAACTCTGCCGGAACAAGAAACAGACCATCGAGTTAGATCCCGTCTTCACATTCTGGGCCTATCTGGCGGTATGTTGACTAACTACATTTTTCTATCTGATAGTTGTAATTTCTTTTAAATCGTTGATATGGTGTGACCTATCGACCCGACCGTACCGTAGTTGACCGTAAAACAATCAAAAGAAAACAGCAAGATCGGATATAGAACTTGCCGTACCTACTTACCTGCACTGGTATGTCCATACACTAGCTAGTTGCCGATAAGATGTGTGGGAAATTTTATTGTTATGGCTTTCGGAATACCTTGGCATTGTAGTTTGATCGTTGTGATCGAGTCGAGCTCGTGTTTTTCATGAAGTTTTCGTAACATGTAGGTATCAACATAGCGAGTCCCGTCGGCGGAGCGGATGGGCAGATTGTGGCTTAATGGCCGCTAACTGGGTAATGACGTACCTACTGTATACGAAGCCGGCCGGGTCGTAGCGACACACTGTCACTGTACCTACTTGCCAATGTCAAATGTGAGGAGACGCGGATCTAGATTAGACGATGTGCGTCAATCATAGGTTTATGATATATAACTCGAATTCTTACATATTATTGTCTAGCTGAGTTGCGAGAACTATGTACGACCATAAATATACATACTATAAAACAAATACAAATACTGCAAAGTATCCTGAAAATACGATGAATATTTAAATACACAGAGCCCTACACGATATCTATATATTTACAATATCGTATATTTACAATATCTATATATTTACAATATCGTGTAGTAGGATTCTAAAATTATAATCATTAAACATTCCAAAACAACAATATAAAAGTAATTTTCACGAACATAATAGGTAACTAAATGCTGTGACAAAATGTACCCAGGTATTTTTTACCTATTACAATATTTAAGTTCACAGTGATTTTTGATCGAATTAGATTCGGTTTGTGATCTTATTTATGATTAAGTATATTATGTAAGTACATAAGTTTGGTTCCGATAAAAAAAATCAGTTTTCAGAAAATTCGACAATTATATAATGACAGGATATTCAACGTTATCACGATGTGGATGTATATTTAGGTAATTGGGTGTTTATGTGAGTTATGTGGTACTGGTGCGACCTCGGCCTCATTGAATCACGTTTTTGTATTGGAGTTGTTAGGTTCATCAGCTTGACACGGTCACGAACTGTTGGAATACACCGGGTTGGGGTCATACATACACTTTTTCACTTATTCTTTCAAATATGACAATCCTACTAATATAGACGGTTGGACGGAAAGTCTGGATGAATGTCTGAATGTTTGGCACTCTTTCACGCAAAAGCTATTGAATGGATAATTAATGCTTTATATTATTATAGCTTAGATACAGGAGTAATACATAAATTAGATTTAATCTGGCATTTAATCTATCACCTTTTCTTTCTATCACCTTTTCTTTTCTCCATACCACCTTTTATTTCTTACTTTGCCGTTCAAAAATTGAGAGCACTCGATCGAGAATTCGACCGATAGGTTTCCCGAAGGCACATTAGTGACAATCTGTCATTAATATAGATTTAACCGGACGTAAGCCATAAGACCGATTGTAGTGATACGCGTTTGAATAGGCCTATATCTGAATGATGTGAAGTCTATGAGTAGTGGCAGGGTCAGGGTCAGGTCCTAGGTTCATAAAGTGTGATAAGGATCTTCTGGCTCCTGACTATAAATCTAGTCGTGTTTTGGTCGTTAATACTCCATATCAAAACAATACAAGTATGAAATACTCCATATTAAACCAAGGAAGTAAGAAATACAGGAATGGCAAGAAATCACCTTGAATATTCAGCATTCACGCAAAGTAGTACTTAATAAAATAGTTTATTTTCGCTCCTTGATATTACTTAGATACTATTAAGTAAGGTAGGATAGAGTTTGCATCGGATACATTAAAACAAGTATAGACTAAAACTTTTTAGTGCCTCTTCAAGATCTCTTACACGATTTTTTACAATGTTGTTGTCATTGAAAACATCCACAACGTAATGACCTCGTACTTGTATATCGTCTTAACGTTTTTTGGCTCTAGTGGATAGTAAACTGCATGTGCATTCAATATTTAAATTGATAAAATTGACAATGCTATTTATACATTGTCCACTTTGGGATTATTAAGCGTGAGAGTACGTATTTTTATTTAAAATAAAAAAAAATACCTCAAGTGTATTTTTATTTATTTAGTGTAAATATATATTTCTGTAAATGCGGTAAGGAGAGTGCAGCGGAATACGTATATAATCATTGAATTAAAACACTAACATCAATCAAAATACCGGTACTAGACAACGAGCTGTTTATTTCCTAGGATAGACAGTTCGGGTTAGTTGTAATGTTCCGTATCGGCCAGCGTTTCAGCAATACCTTCAACATATGCGTTATAGAAACGTCATTTCGCATTCCAGGTGCGCGTTTTCATAGGCATAATAGGCGGCACAGCGTTCGCGATGTTCGAGGGCGCCGTGATAGCGATTCTGCGCGAGCACGACGCGGACTACGGGCTGCAGCGCGTGTACGGCAGCGTCGGCGGGATGATCTCCGCGCCGCTCTCCGGACTGCTCATCGACTACGCCAGCAGGGGGAAGGGGTATACTGATTTTAGGTTAGTAACCTAGTCACCGATGGATCTGGTCTAAAACACTATGATTCAAACTCATACGTAAAATAGTTGTATAAAATGGCAAACAGCTGATCGGTAAGTTTGAGGAGTTGAAAATTTTATTTCGTTTTTGACAAGTGTTCCTTGGGCAAAAGTTGTTTGGTGTCCTGTGTTAAGGGACTTTCTTGAGTTTTGCCAACATCTTTGATGTAACGTTGTGCTGTGTTGTGTTGTGCTTACGTATTACAACTCTACCTTAATAATTTAGTGCCGTTTTTTTCCACCGTACCTACATTTAAGATAGCAATAGTTGGACAGATTTAATATCCCAAATCGGGATACCATAAACTATGGGTGTCAAAGACTTGCCATACCTATACCTATGTATATGTTTTAATAGTTTTCACTTTCCAAGTTAAACACAACGTACTCTCATTTCGAAGAGATTATGAAAGTTAAGTTTAAGCCGTGTGGTGTTTCGGCAGAATAGAATAGAACCACCCTTCTCCCGTAGGTGTCGTAAAAGGCGACAAAACGGTGATACCGGGGAATGGGCAGCAGCGTCCCCCGTGAAAATTAACCATAACTGCGGTCACCAACCCGTCTCTTGCCAAGCGTGGTGACTATGGCAAAAACCCCCCATGGCGCAACACAAAAATCAACGGCCCCTAGTCCCCGGCAGCTCCACTATTCCTAAACTCGATAGCGGTTCAGGTAACGGTGGGGTCAGGGGTGCTAAGAATCTCCGGGTAGGACCCCGCTATCAAAACCAACGAAAATTGGCCCTGGCAACATACAACGTCCAGGCACTGCGCACTGACGAGAAGTTGGCAGAACTGGAGGAAGCATTGAGCAAGCTACGGTGGCACGTGGTGGGATTATCGGAAGTCCGGAGAGAGGGGGAGGACTCGATAGTCTTAAAATCCGGAAACTTGCTCTACTTCCGGGAGGGCGACACAAAGTCACAAGGAGGTGGCGGGTTTCTCGTCCACAAGTCCCTCATCAATAGCGTTGTCGAGATCGGGAGTGTATCGAGCAGGGTGGCATACCTGATACTCAGAATAACCGAAAGGTATTCGATGAAGGTCATCCAGGTTTACGCCCCAACCTCGGATCATCCCGATGAGGTGGTGGCGGCTATGTATGATGATGTCTCCATGATCATGCGTGGCCCCAGAACCTATTTCACCGTTGTGATGGGGGACTGCAACGCTAAGCTGGGCAAGCGATGCGGAGGTAGCGAGTTGAAAGTGGGGCAATATGGAACTGGACGGCGAAATGCCCGGGGACACACACTGGCCGGCTTTGCGGAAAAGGAGGGACTCTACGTGATGAACTCCTTCTACAAGAAGCCGGATCACAGGAGGTGGACCTGGATCAGCCCGAACGGTAAAGGTAAAAATGAGATCGATTTCATAATGTCATCTCACAAGCGAATATTCAGTGATGTCTCTGTGATCAATGCACTCAAAATAGGCAGTGATCACCGACTAGTTAGAGGCACACTGAATCTAAACATAAAGCTTGAGAGAACGCGACTTATGAAGTCCACACTCCGACCATTACCGTTCCAGCTCCAAAACCCCGAAAGCTTCCAACTCAAGCTCCGGAACCGTTTCGAATGTCTAGGAGGCGATGTGGATGAGTTCAATGACGGGTTCGTAGAAGCGATTCGGGAGGCAGGGTCTAAATTCTTTAAGACCCGCCGACCTAAGA